>LAPY01001162.1:65210-85683 GCA_000970635.1 Eragrostis tef
CCTACGGCTGCCGCTGCAGCCATCAACAAATTCGGCAGCCGAAGGATCATCTCCGATCAGGCCCAATGCATTCAGCAGCACAATTGGTTTCCTCGCTCCATATCTCTTTCGTTTTCCGCCGTGTCCTGCGTTTGACCTTTTCAGTTGCATAGCTTACATGACATCATCTCGACACTTTACAGTTAATACGAGTTGGTTACATGTCGCTGTGAAGTTTTTTCTTTCTTCGGTGGCCGACTGATCGAGCGGGGCGATGGATCAGAGCAAGAATTTCTTCGTTAAGCACAGTGCCGACTGTGCTTTGCGTTATCCCGTGCAAGGATATTTTCTTCATCACGCATTGAAGCGCGTCTTCCACATTCATCGATGGAACAGCCGAACAGCAACAGGACAGCGCCGGCGGAGAAAACTGAGCACGCGGACGCAAAATTTCGCAGCCTCGGCATGCCTCGCACCATCACGTCCCGGTAGAAGCGAAGCGTTTCGCTGCGCTCCAATAGCCTGCCGCTCCTTGCTAGTGGCGTCCGGGTGCTGCCCGTCCAGGGGCATGCTCGCCAGCATCAGTCTGGCCGATGGCCGTTGTGCACAGCAGCACAGGCGAGGGCGTCGAGGGCTACATGGAACGAGCAGACAGACTGACGAACATGTTGGCTGCTGGCACGTCCCCTCCAAGCAAGGCTCGATCAAATGCCGTGTCAAACCAAACGACCTCGCCCCACGGTATTAAGTGCATTGATGCGATGGGACAACCCGAGAGGAAAGTGCAAGTAGTCGAGCTCAAGACGTGTACTTTATCAAAGATGGCAAATAATGTCACAATGTTTTGGTATTAGTTACCTGACATTATATAAGGATTCTAAATAGCAGCACAAGGTCTTGGTATTACCTCTAATTATATATGGATTCTATAATACAGCATCCAGGAGTGATAGATTATCCAGTTGCAATTGTATTCACGAACCTTCCCGCTAACTGGAATAGATCGTAGTGCACGATGCAGAGTCTTGTTAATAATTGTTAAGCATATTTGCTGAACGAGTTGCAGTAGCGCTTTGGTTCACAGCTATGTTAACCATATCCCCTGCCAAATAATAAAAAGCAAAACAATGTCATCTCAAGCTGTTGTGGCTAAACTGAATTATTATAGCCTTCACGCTCATGAAAAGACGTTTTGTCAAACAGAACTAACCATTTCGCTAAATAGTTTTTCAAACGAGCTATGCTCGACCCGTTGGTCCGACTCAGATACGACCGGCACCGTCGCACGGATCAGCGAAGATCATTTGCATGTTTCAGCTTTGGCCAGCCATAGATCAGCAGCAGTCGGTAATCAGTGGGACGTATGAGTCGGATGTATAGCATTTTTCTTTTCAAATAAGTCAAAATAGGCTATATATGCTAGTAAAAGATAGGCCAGAGCCGCAATTAATTTCCATAAGACAGAGCCAAGCTCTACTCTGATAGTGAAATTACGTGTGCTTTTGAGATATTTTCTCCTCTATCTACTAATCTCAGCGAGTGCTTATTGACGACTAAAAACAGAAAAGGTTTTGACTGACGACTAAAAACAAAAAAGGCTTTGACTTCCACCCTATGTCAGCACAGCTCAGCATGCTGCCTGCTGCTTTGTAACAGCAACAGTGTTTAGAGAGCGCCAGGTCAGTGAGGTGTAGTTTGGTAAAATAACTTTCCCTGGCAGAGGGTCCATGTAAATTTCCCAAAAAATAGTAGTAACGCTAACATTTGATTGACCCGTACCATTTGTATGCGGCCAGTGGCCACGGCAAATCTAAACCACAGTAGTCATTTGTTGGTGAATCTGTTTTTCGTTGATGACATGCATGGAAGTTCACTTATGCAGTGAATCATCCTCCATTCCGATATTTTGTTTTCAATAAATTTTGGTTGGTAATTTGACTATTGGGTCTCGGTTTCCAGCTTATCTGGATTTACAGTGTCACAATTTCCTGCTTAACAGAGCTTTGCATCTTGTTGTAACTGCACAGCATCCGAAGACGCCCGTCTAAACCAAAACCATCTTAAGAATAAACGTAAATCCAGAAATCCTCTCGTCGAAACAGTCCAAGCAGGAAGAATAGATCCCAAAGGTCACAGGCTCTCAGAAAAAGGCCAGGGTTGTCCACAAGAAAAGGATCCATCAGAAAAGACCTCCACCCATTCCCTTTACCATGCTCCCCAATCTTGCCAGATCCTTCGATCTCCACCTCTCGGGGAAGAGCTAGAAAAATGTTCTTCCTCGAGAGGTGAAGATTTCACGAGGATTCGGCAAGAGAGGGGAGCACGACGCAAAGAGGCAGGGAGAGGCGCCCTTCCTCCGGCCTTCGTTTCAGTGTGGTTAAAGCAAGAATAGTCATCATCGAGCCAATCGATTATCTAAAAATTTGGTTAGAGAATATCTAATAGGAAAAAAAAACTCACGAAAAAGCCAGAATCTACAACAACAAATCTCACGATCAGTTGATGGGAGAAGTAAATTGTTGGAACTACGAGAAAATGCGAGAATCTATTAGGAAGAAGCCGCATGTCCAGAGCTCCAAAGCTATGATCTTGCATCTCTTCGGAAACGATAACCACGGATCCGCTCGATGGCGGCCCTGGTAACAGATCAAACGCGAAGAGTGCTCGAGCAAAGCAAATCTTTTTTTTTTTTGGCGAATGATCAAAGCAAATCTTAGAGAAAACCAATACAAGAAAGAACAAAAGACCGCGAGGAAAACAAGCGAAACTAGATAGAAATTGCGGATAGATGAACACGGCGGCGCAGAGGAAGAACAATGCAGTGCAGAGTTTTATAGGCCCTGGTTAGGGCGTGCGCCCGGTGGCTGACCAAATTACATCTGTACCCATAGGCCTAGTAGGCCATTTCCTGGTCGACGACTTTAGGCCCACCAGACGTACAAGGTGGAAAAGCAGACTGCACATTGCGTGATGGGCTGTGACGGGAAATGCTCAGCCTAAGCTGGATCACGGAGTGAAACCACGTTGCCTTTTTGTTGCTGGTTGATTTTGGTCATGTTTGGTTACACCTAGATTTTAAAAATCCTGATTTTAAAAGTTATTGGAGATTCAAACAAGACATATTATGCATCAGATTTTAAAATATAGATTATAAGATTTTAAAAATCCTATAATCTACTCTAACTCAATTTTTAGATGATTTTTTTTGCTAAAAAACTCACTACTTTATCATACTATAGAAAGGACAGACTGGTCATTAACTACCTCAAAAACTGGTTTCTAGATTTTAAGAATCCGAGATCCAAACACCTTCACTCAGATTTTTTTTAGAAGCTAGATTATAGAAACTATACCTAAAATCTAGATTCTTAGAAGCTGACAGAGATCCAAACACCACCTACATCGATTGATGAGAAGCCATGGAATATGTTGTAAACAAAAGGGCACGCGGAGAAATCACGAGATCCGTGGTAGAAAATGTTTTGATTCACCACTCACCAGCTAGAGCTAGGCAATCGCGATAGGCACCGCCTTGAGAGGGACGGCCAGGACATTGCCAGTGGTAAACTTTTCGCTCAGGTCAAGCTGCTCGGCAGTCATGCCGTCCGGGAGCCTCCACTTGAACGCGTGCAGCAGCGACGCCAGCAGGTGCGGCACGACGCGCTCCGCCATGGGCAGGCCGGGGCACTGCCTCCGCCCGGACCCGAACGGGAGGTACTCGAAGTGCTAAGAATCTAAATTATGATTAGAATCTAAATTTTTAGAAGTTGATGGAGATCCAAACACCATCTTTGACTAGTAAGAGAACACCCTGAACTCCTACTTGAGACGCTGATTTAGATTAGGCCAGTAGGGAGTGAACCACCATCAAACTAAAGCCTAATTTCTGATTGCAGGAACTCGTAAGAGGAGGGAGTGAACATATGAACAACTATTACAAAATACTGAACCCCCAACATTTCCAGTTCATTCATCACATTCAACCAACCAGCATGACATTCCTGGGCAGCAAACCAATTCTTGGGGAACAATCTCCTGCCCTCTCAAGTCTAAACGGCCACAACCTCCAACCAGTCTGGAGAAGCCCCGGCAGATCACCAGAAGCTCATCCATCCAACACCCAAGCCAATCCCGCTTGACAGCAAAAAGAATTCCTCACGAATGCCTACCTCCTCTGCAAGTCTGCAGTACATGACTGCGTCGCCTACTACTACTAACTGTTGTCTACAACAGGAAGACGCTCAAGAGCAGGAGCGCGCTGAGGACAGTGCGGACGAATGACGACACGTCGCCGATCGCCCGCGGCGCGCCGGAATCCGCGGTGGAGTTGGACGATGGCGCCAGCGATGTGCCATTGAGCAACGCCGACCCGTTCTTCCCAGAGTAAACACAGGATCCATGACCTGCAAGAAACAGTCGGCACAAAATGAGTCTAGACTGTCTAGGCAAGAAAATCAGGAGATGGTAAGCGCAGAAAAAAGAAGGCTCTTGAGAAATCTTACTTGGGTCAGTGGTGGTGATCACTGCAACGCCGCTGAAGTAGCACGTCCCGGAGGCCATCCCCATGCCGTGGTAGTAGGCGTTGAAGGCGTACGTAGCGTGCGCCTCGACGTTGTCCGGCTCGTAGCACGGCTGGCCCTGCATCAGCGCGGAGCAGTCCACCTTCCCGGGGCCGCACGCCCAGTCCAGCGCCGCCTGCAGCATCTTCGGGTCGGCGCCGTCCCGCGCCACGCAGTAGGTCTGGTTCGTGGTGTCGTTGGCGAGCACCTGCCCGGACCCCGTCAGGTGCAGCGTGTACGCCGGGACGCCGTTCATGTCGAACAGGCCCCAGTACTTCTCCGACGTCGCCCCGGGCCGGGTGTCCTCGTCGTAGAGCTCGTAGATGTAGGTCGGCACGGCGACGCCGGGGTGCTTGGGCGTGCCGGTGCTGTTCATCACGTGCCGGATGAGGTTGCTGTTGTAGGTGTTGGCGTTGTCGGCCGTGGCGTCGGGCTCGGAGGTTGGGTCGCCCTTGTGCGGCCACCCGGTCTCCGTCACCATCACCGGCACGTTGGTGACGTTGAGGTACGCCATGGCGAAGTAGGCGGCGTCCACCACGGCGTCGAAGACGTTGGTGTAGTGCAGCAGCGTGTTGGCGTCCACGGCCTCCTTGTTGGGCGGCAGCGGCCGGAACAGCGCGTAGTCGAGCGGGATGACGCCGTTGGAGCGCATGTAGTCGTAGTACGGGTACACGTTGAGCATCAGCGGCGCGCCCGTGGACTGCAGGAACTTGAGCATCGGCACCAGCACGTTGTCCAGCGACCGGTTGAAGAAGGCCTGCGACGGCGGGAACGAGTCGAGGATGATGGACGACGAGTGCGGCGTCGAGATCTTCACGTACCGGTCCAGCGCCGCCGCCACCAGCGCGTTCTGGAGGTAGCGCATGGCCGGCATGATCAGCGGCGCAGCGTTCGGCATCGTCGACAGCACCTCGGAACCCACGGCGATGGCCGTGATGTTGACGGACGGGTAGTGCGCGGCCACGTTTTTTGCCACCCAGTTGGCTGCCGTCGCGTTGGAGTTGCCGATGGCGAGCAGCTGCTCGTTGGGCACGGAGACGATCACGCGGATGCCGGTGTTGGCCAGCGCCGCCAGCATCGCCGGGTCCGCGTCGTAGAGCCGGACGTGCCGGATGTTCTGGGAGCGGAGCAGCGCTGTGATCTGCGACGGCGCCGGCATAGATGACATTGCCGTGCCAATGTTCACGCCGATGTAAGCATCTGCACACCATGGCCAAGAATCAAAAGGTTAAAAAAAATAATACAGTATCAAGGTAACAAACACATGCTGTAAAATCTGTGTTGCAGGTACATAACCGGCATCAGGTGGAGATAAATACTTTTATTTTGATTATTGTGCAAGACAAGAAGTGCATCATAAGGCACGAATCTAGGAACAAAAAACACATTCTTTGGAGCAGAGTTGTTGAACAAGAAATAATTAAGAAAATTAGCTGTGCATTAGAAAACAGCAAGGAACAAAATGCAGCGCATCAGTTTTTCATATTGGAAAAATGTGAAATCGAGATTTCGGAGAGGACGCCCAGCTAGCTGTAAAGCTAGCACGACTGAGCAACTTGGTACGGAGAAAGACGTTGGAAACAGGAGCCACCACACCATGCGGCCACCCGCACAAAATCCCGGGCTCTATGCAGTAGTAGCAACAGTGACGCAGCTCTGCTGCCGTGCTACTTGCGCATAGCGCGCTGCATTTGCAAAGACAATGGCCGCTTCACTGGACAACCCCAGCTGGGCCGCATACGCGACGGACGAGACTGCCAAGTGGTCCCCATTCGGTCAGAACAAGACACTGCCAGGTGGTCCCATAAACGCGACATCCTCCCCAGCCCAGCGGTCGGTCAAACGATGCACCACTGCACATCGCGACACTGGAGCACTGAATCACTGTCAAACGCGCAGGACAATCAGCAGGTGATCCGTGATGATGATTACTGCGTCATTAACTGACCCAAGCTTATGATTAACACCACACAGTACCAGTCAAAGTATAGATTTGCTACTACTAATTACCCTCACTAAGGAACAACACACCCCACTCACTGACGAAGCTTTGTGAAATCTTTGGCCGGCCATTTGCGTTTGCCTGATGATGCATGTGGTACTTATGTACTAACCCACTAAATTTTGATTTTGTAAACGCTAACATGCAGAAAAGATGGGGCACAAGGGCCGACAGGTATGACCTACAAAGCCTGATGTTTGTACTAAAGATGAGCCGTTGCCCAATCTCGGAGCCAACCCTCTTTGGGCTAAACTTATGCGCAAAGCGATCAGAGATTCATGCCCAGCTGTTGCCAACTTTTCTTGTGAAAAGTTGGATTAAAACAGGAACAGGAGTATACTACGGAGTTACCTGATGCTGTACCGGCCAAGTATATACTACTGTTAGTATTCTTTCCCTAAGCTGCAAGCAAATCTTATTCCAAACCGGCTACTACGGATTTGATAATGCCAGTGGATGTTCCTTCCAACGTGCATAAACCCATATAAAAACTGGTGCACGTGAAGGGAGCAACGGACGAGTACTGGAGAGCATGGGGAAACACAGAGAAGGAAGGAATCCCAGGGAGGACGGAGCGGACAAGCAGCGAACAGGGAGAAGGATGTCCAGTCAAATCCAACCCCAAAAGTTACCTACTGGCAAACTGAGCTCGTACTAGGCTGTTCTAGTAACCGAACCAGTATTTTACTCTAAGTTCCCATGCTTTAGTGTAATCTAATGACAAGATTGCGTTAATGATGCAACTAACACAACGGGGACTGCAAATACAGCTAGGACAGACCATAACACGACAAACTCAAACTGAACGGAAAGGAGCGTCACTGCATCGACAGGCCGGATTCCGGCGACAAAAAGCTAAGCGCGGCGGCAAAACAGCGAGGCGGCAATGAAATAATAGAATGGGAAATCGATCCGTGCATTCGGAACCAAGAATGGCAGAAGAGATCAAAAGAAAGAGCGAGAGGAGTCTCACCATCTTCGGCATGAACCGATGAGGCCGCCAGCAGGAGGAGGACGAACGAGAGGAAGAACAGCTTCTTCATGTCGCCGCAACAACAAAACCTCAGGAACTCGCAGCCACCTGGCCACCACCCACTCTGTTTCGTCCCCCGGTCGCTTCAATCTTATCTCCCTTCACCTCCTTTGTCTCTCCTCCAACGGGTAGGAAGCGAAAGCACCAACAGCCTTTACTGCAACCTCCAGACTGCCGGAACCGATACGGGAGGAGGATGCCAAGAAGAGCAAGCCAAGAAGTGGAAGGGGGGAAGAAGGGAAGAAGATGGTTAGGAGGTGGAGAAGAGAGGCAGAGAGAAGTGGGCTGGTGTGGGGCAAGTTGGGGTTATAAATATGAGAATGCAGGAAAGGAGGGGCTTTTGTAGAAAGAGTGAAGCCGGGGCCCAATGGGAGCACGGGCCCATCTCCTCAGGGGCGTCGAGACTGATCTTCCGCTGGAGCTTCATACGTGTACACTGCTCTCTTCTCGTATTTGACACTGACAGGTGAGCCCGAAGTGTACGGGGTCCACCGGTCATCGTAAAGGCTCCCCTGTTTGGGAGCAGCGCGTTTAGGACATTCTCAATGATGGCCTCTTAGCTAACTCTTAAAATTGTTTATAGAGAAAAAAATATATAAGAGACAGCTAGTTTCTAAGTGGTTGCTTTTAGGCTACCTCTTAGCGATTTTTTAAATTGTTTATTAGAAAAAGAGAAGAGATGCGACAGTACTGACTCTTGAAGAAGAGTTAGCAAGAGCCAGCTCTATCACATCAATTCTTAAACAATTCTAAGAGATAGCTAAAAGGTAGCCTAAAAGCAACAATTAAAAAGATAGTTGTCTCTTATATATTTTTTTTACTAATAAATAATTTTAAAAGTTAGCTAAGAGGCGGACGCCGGTAGCCGTGGCACGGATCACGCGGCGCATGTCAGGCGTCCAACGGCTGCGATGCGTTCTCGGGGAAGCCACGAGGCGGTGGTGCTTGTTTCCTGTTGCGCACCCGTCCAGTTCGGCCCATGCGTACAAATCCGCTCGGGGTTGTGATGGGACCCCCAGTCAGCCACTGGGATCTGTAATCTGTGGTCGGCTTTTCCAGGCCTGGGACGCAGGGGCGTGGGCTTGGGACAACGGGAAAGAAACGAACAAACCCCAAGAAAGCTCTCGCACCTCCACCGACGTGTGGGCCGTAATCCGGACCCCACACGTCAGTCACAGCAGGGGGGCCGAGAGCATCGGCGCATGGCGACAGTGCCCGCAGACGGACAGCCACGCCTCACGAGGAGGAGAAGTATGGGACCCGCCCGCCTGACGTGGCGAGGCAACGGTCAAATTTTGCGAGCAGCAGCACGAGCCAAAGCGACGGGGCTGGAGGTCGTCTCACCTTTCGCCCGCCCGCGTGGTTCGGGCTGGGCCGGGATTTGCCGCGCTCGTGGCGAATGATGATGCTCGCTGCTGCCTCACTGGCAGCAGGCTGCTTCGGCTTTCGCGGCCCCAACGGTCGTCTTCGCAGTCGTGCTGTGGAGGGGAGACGCCTCGGCGGCACGCACGTCGTACGACCCTGCTGGAGCGCCGCGCTTTCGAGTCTTTTCGCTTGGGATTTCGGTTTTGGGTGCCGGTAGACGGCAGTGTCAGCCGGAAGCTCGTATCGAGTCGTGAGCTTGATCGGTCTGGCCAGTTTGGGGCAGTGCGTGGTACGTGATGCTTGGACGTTGCCTCGTTTCTTTTGTCCAAGGTGTCCGTTTCGGATCGCATAAAGGATACTCCTAAGTTTTAGCTGAGCGAAGATTTAGCTCTCAGCTGATAAGTTTTAGCTGAGTGAGCTGCGTGAGACTTGTGGTTCTTGCTATCGGCCCCGCCTATATGCAAGTGTCCGTCTGTGACACGATTAGGAATGCAAAGTTCTTTTCTTTGCACGCTTATGTACGCTTAGTTCTATCAATGAATTAAAACTTACCTCCAATCCATCAGCCTTCATCGTGATTAGATTAGTTTTCAGCTTCTCGAAGGATAGTTTTTAAGCTATTTGATAAGGAAAACCTATGTGGGGTGATAAATAATCAACTTGTTGTCTCTGTTTTTTTTTTCCTTTCCAAACTTGTAGTTTGATGGGCAAAAATGTCTTTCCTTGATCCAAAAACTAATTTTAGTTGGATTAGGGCTAGCTTCCTGGTTTTAAAGATCCCGATAGTTTTAAAAGTTGGTTTCTCAAAACCTGTAGGGGTCCAAACATGGCTTTAATAGAGCAAAAAAAAACTAAGGTTTGAAATTTCTCTACTGGTTTTCTTAAAAAAATGCTCTATTGGGCGTTCATATGCATCCCTAACAAGTAATCACAGTTACAAAGTCTCTCGTGGTTGTTGTTTTTTAAACCTTGGCAGTGACTAAACAACATATGACAACGGCCAAGATTTATTTTCACAACTAGTGTAAAGTAACTATTTAGCTGGGTGATCAAAAGGGTTTTGTAGTATGGAAGGGGTGGGGGTGGGGCACCGTCACCCTTGGCCACAACGAAGCTCGATCGACTAGAAGGGCAATACCTACGATGATATCCACTAGTGGAGCAACGGCTCGGTTAGTAGGGACTTCGGCCTCCCTTGTGGTTACCATTTGACTGGTAGCTAACCAGGAAGGCGTTTTGCTTTATTTTTGCCTCAAAAATCTAAAGTTTTACTCTACCATTATGTATTTGTGATATTTTTTTGTATCCTTGGCTAATTCCTTTGCCATTCGGGTCTGGCTACGCCATCAACGAGGTCGAAGGGGAAAATATGGCCAAAACGGAGTTAGCATAATCAAACAATGTGGTAGCATATGTTACGTGTGCAACTCATTGATATGACAAAACTTCTGTTCCTTTGTACTGTAACCATCATAAAACTACGCTCTTTTATTTGTACTTCGCAAAACATCACCAACATCCATTTCAAAAGTCACTATTTTTCCTTAATGAATAATATTTTTGTAAGAACAAAAATATATTTCAATATTTCAGTATCTACATCGATCAATGAATGTAACCCTTTAATTGTTTCATTATTACACCATGACGAATACATCATGATTGGGGCAGTTAACTACCACTTTCTGGCACACCATCAACATACTTACTCCAACAAGTTTTCGTTTTGTTGCTACAATTTTAGCCTGCCACAGTTTGTCATCTTCTGACCTTACCTATCTCATGAGCTTAGGCTAACATCAAAAGGAACTTTGGATAAGGCGGGATATCGACCTAAGCAAATTTTGATTTTAAGGCACGGAAGCCCATCTCCTGACAAGGCCCAGGCCAGCAGCTGGAGGAGGCTTGGGCCGAGCCAAATATTGTCATCTTCTGACCTTGTTACCTATCCACGCGCTTGGGCTGAGCCAAATATGTTGGCCACGAGCCCACGACTGGATCCTGATCCGCGTTTGCACTAGCGAACACCGATCTGTGACTGTGGCACAGCACAAGTAACCATTCGCCGTCTTCGCCCAAACCATCTCCCATCATCATCCCGCTCAAACCCTAATGTCGCTCTAATGGCCGCGGGCACCAGCATGCCTCCTTCCCGCCTCGGCACCGATTGCGACCCCGACCATCTCCCCCTCGCCGGGCGCCGCCGTCGACCGGTCGTCCCGTCAGTACCGCGCGCTGAGGGAGATCCCGCTGTCTACAGGTGAGTTCATCTCGTACGCCCTCTCCGGTTCAATGCGGCGAAGTTTTCAGGAGTTGTGATATTTGGTTTCGGCGCAGGTGCGAGGCTCGAGCGGACGCCTGGCCCAGCGATGGAGCTGTGCAGCAGCCACAGGTAATCTTATATTAGTTTTCCGTATGATCAGTAGAGTCAAGACGATGTGCGTTTCTCTTGCCTGAGAGCTTGTTTAAGATACTTCCTTCTACCGATCTCTTTCTTCATTTTTGTGACGAGAGGCGTGGATGAGACTAAAGTGACCTAACATTTCAGTTATTCAAAGGTGCACCAGTGAACATTTGCGGTCAGCGAGGTTTTGACTTTGCAAAATTCGTTCCTGAGAGATTCAAGATATCTGGATTCTGCTTCCGGAATGTGGAACCTTGATTAAACTGTCGATCATTCGCTTGTGTTTTTCATTTTTCAACTTAATATCATACATGTGACACAGAGCAGTGCCACTAATCCGCTTGACCTCATGTTCTGTTTTCTCAACCAGAGGCTGGAGCTATGTCTTCGAATACCGGGTTTTGAGAAAAAAAGGCCCCAAGAAAATAAATAGCCTGTGATCCAACAACAACCTGAGAAACAAACCTCTTACATGAAAAAGATTAACAACTCACAACCAGTAGCTTTAGCCACAACTAGCATGAACTGCTGCTGGGAAGGCCACTGCTGTTTTCCTTGAGCACATCCTCTTGGATCTTTTCAAGGACATATTGTACAGTGTCATATTTGTTCCAAGAAATGCGGACATCAAGCTGTTGCAGCTCCTATGGACTTGGAAGAGTGATCTGCCAGCACTGATGACAGGTTTTCAAAACCCAGCCAAAAACCTTAGCAATTGCGGAACACGTGTCTGACATCTTCCGCATGGGTACAAAAGCAGTGACGGCTGTGAGGTCAACCCTC
Source organism: Eragrostis tef (assembly GCA_000970635.1). Lineage (NCBI taxonomy): Eukaryota > Viridiplantae > Streptophyta > Magnoliopsida > Poales > Poaceae > Eragrostis > Eragrostis tef. The sequence continues at coordinate 77,336 of LAPY01001162.1, forward strand.
TTAGCACCATCTCAGGGGCTATGCGCCAATGCTATATAGGGCCAGGGTGTTTGTTAGGGACCTGCCCACCCCTACCTGCCAGGATGGTGGACCTGGCCTGGCCCATGAGGGGCGCGGCTAGGGCTGCTGCCCTCCTGGTCACGCCGCAAGGAGGAGGAGGAAAGGGTATATTAGGTCAAGGATTAAATTAGGAATAGAAGTCTTAAATATGGAAAGAGTCGATTAAGAGTTGCTTGGAGGTTGATTCGAGTCCCTCTATATAACGAGGGGGATGTATTCAGATAAGATGAAAGAAAAGGAGTTCTCTCCACAACTATCTCTCCAACCCTAGCCGCCACCCTTGTCGCCGCCTCTCTCCCCTTTAGCCGCAGCACCCTAGGCACAAGGAGCCTAGCGTGCTCATCAAGTTGGTTCACATGTATCACACTAAAACAAGCATTTAGCTGCAGCCTTCCTGTTTTGGCCTTACTTTTGCCCTTTTAATCCAAACTTTATTCATAATAAAAACACCTAATCCTTATGTTAACCACTTTTTTTTTTGGTACTATCTTTGTCCCCGCACCAGCTTGTCTGCAGTTAGAGTCCTTTCCTTGAACAAAAGACCAAGGAAAAACTTTCTCCGGTTCAATGCGGCGAAGTTTTCAGGAGTTGTGATATTTGGTTTCGGCGCAGGTGCGAGGCTCGAGCGGACGCCTGGCCCAGCGATGGAGCTGTGCAGCAGCCACAGGTAATCTTATATTAGTTTTCCGTATGATCAGTAGAGTCAAGACGATGTGCGTTTCTCTTGCCTGAGAGCTTGTTTAAGATACTTCCTTCTACCGATCTCTTTCTTCATTTTTGTGACGAGAGGCGTGGATGAGACTAAAGTGACCTAACATTTCAGTTATTCAAAGGTGCACCAGTGAACATTTGCGGTCAGCGAGGTTTTGACTTTGCAAAATTCGTTCCTGAGAGATTCAAGATATCTGGATTCTGCTTCCGGAATGTGGAACCTTGATTAAACTGTCGATCATTCGCTTGTGTTTTTCATTTTTCAACTTAATATCATACATGTGACACAGAGCAGTGCCACTAATCCGCTTGACCTCATGTTCTGTTTTCTCAACCAGAGGCTGGAGCTATGTCTTCGAATACCGGGTTTTGAGAAAAAAAGGCCCCAAGAAAATAAATAGCCTGTGATCCAACAACAACCTGAGAAACAAACCTCTTACATGAAAAAGATTAACAACTCACAACCAGTAGCTTTAGCCACAACTAGCATGAACTGCTGCTGGGAAGGCCACTGCTGTTTTCCTTGAGCACATCCTCTTGGATCTTTTCAAGGACATATTGTACAGTGTCATATTTGTTCCAAGAAATGCGGACATCAAGCTGTTGCAGCTCCTATGGACTTGGAAGAGTGATCTGCCAGCACTGATGACAGGTTTTCAAAACCCAGCCAAAAACCTTAGCAATTGCGGAACACGTGTCTGACATCTTCCGCATGGGTACAAAAGCAGTGACGGCTGTGAGGTCAACCCTCTTAGCACCATCTCAGGGGCTATGCGCCAATGCTATATAGGGCCAGGGTGTTTGTTAGGGACCTGCCCACCCCTACCTGCCAGGATGGTGGACCTGGCCTGGCCCATGAGGGGCGCGGCTAGGGCTGCTGCCCTCCTGGTCACGCCGCAAGGAGGAGGAGGAAAGGGTATATTAGGTCAAGGATTAAATTAGGAATAGAAGTCTTAAATATGGAAAGAGTCGATTAAGAGTTGCTTGGAGGTTGATTCGAGTCCCTCTATATAACGAGGGGGATGTATTCAGATAAGATGAAAGAAAAGGAGTTCTCTCCACAACTATCTCTCCAACCCTAGCCGCCACCCTTGTCGCCGCCTCTCTCCCCTTTAGCCGCAGCACCCTAGGCACAAGGAGCCTAGCGTGCTCATCAAGTTGGTTCACATGTATCACACTAAAACAAGCATTTAGCTGCAGCCTTCCTGTTTTGGCCTTACTTTTGCCCTTTTAATCCAAACTTTATTCATAATAAAAACACCTAATCCTTATGTTAACCACTTTTTTTTTTGGTACTATCTTTGTCCCCGCACCAGCTTGTCTGCAGTTAGAGTCCTTTCCTTGAACAAAAGACCAAGGAAAAACTTTCCATTTGTTTTCTTCTGCTGCCATCAAAAACCAAGTTTAGGTTGTACTGAACTCTAATTTCTTGAACTGAAGCTCTCTTTGCCAAATAATCTACGCTCGACGTCCCACGTCAATAGATTGAGTTAACATTTTTTTTATTACACTGTGATTAATCTTGAGACCCTTTTTGTTGGTTCTAACTTTTCCACAAGACTTCGGGTATTGCCACAAAAGTGTGGTAGAAAAATTGATCTACTAACCTTAGGCAAGACTTTGGCAAAAAAAAACCCTCTTTCTGTGACAAGTGGGCCATAGAGAAGTTAGCCAAGTTGAAGCTGTGGCTAAAACCAAACACTGACTTTAAAAACTATGGCTGACTAAGCTTAGGCGTGGTAACCTTCGTTGCGATACAAACATGCCTGGTCCAACAATTGATGATAGCTCACGAAGGTGGGCTGATGTCAGGATCCTAGACAGTTGACCATTCATTCTTCCTGCGTACTGTATACAAGGTGGGCCCGGTTCGGCAGGCTGCAGCTGCGGCTGCAGCTGCAGAAAAATAACTACGAACACTGTAGCTGCTGCTGCTGCCTGCTGCAAAACCTCCACCGAACAAACTTATATGCAGTATCTGGAGTGTGGCCATTTGTCCATCATGAGAGCGAGGACAATGCTGTTTTTTCATCACCAATTGTAATCGCAGCGTAGGTGTAATAGCATCTTATCAGGCACATCACAAGGCACTTCAATTCCATTCGGCTTGACATGACCTAACCATTGGAACCACATTCACCAAAGCCAAAGGGCTCTGGTGAACCTGCTGGGGTCCTTTTAACACCAAGGTCACCAAGCTTCTTCGGCTTGCAAACACTGACCATCCACACAATGTCCACCATTGTAGGCTGCATCATCCTTCCATATGAACATGTTGAACCACCAAACAGTGTCCGCATATCAACATGTTGAATTGTTTCTTTATTGTATTTCTTTTCTTTACTTGAGGACAAACAACAGGTCTTTACTTTGCTATTGTGCTTACCGTATCGCAGATTTGGCCAGGACTACCAAGAGGCGTAGAGTTTAACCCCAGTGACAGTGATCTTGTCTGGCATTTAGCTGCGGAAATTGGGAACTATTTAGCTCATCGACATCCATTTATCAGCGAGTTCATTGTACCTGCCAATGATGATGGAGGATTTAGCTGCACTCATCCTCAAGATATCCCAGGTATTTAATCTTGTTGAAGTAACTTCCAAGTTCCACTTCTGTTTTTTATCATCTATTATCTGTCAGCACTTGTTAACTGCAATCTTACAGGTGTTAGGCGGGATGGGCGCGCATCTTACTTCTTCCATAAAAGATTTGATGTGCTCTGCAACAATAAGAATAGTAAAAACATCAGCTGGCAAAAAGTTGGAACCCCTAAGTCCATCATCCTGGATGAAACTCTGCAAGGTTGCAAGGAGGAGTTTGTCTTCTATGCATGCAATGTGAGTGATAACAGTCGTGAGCAAACTGATTGGAGATTACATCAATATCATATCAGTGGCAGTGTGAAGGATGATGGGGAATTAGTGGTGTCAAAGATATTCCATCAATCACAAAACAATCTGTGTGAATTGGTTGAGAAACTTCCTGCTGAGCCTGAACTGGTATTCCCTTCTTTATTATATGTCCATTGTTATAGCATGATTATAGTTTGTTGTAATACTTTTCTTATATGTAACTCTCATTCAAGAGTCTTTTCCTTGGACTTATCAAATAATGGAATGTGTGGATAATCTGTGCTTAAAAAAGAGGTGGTTTGTTACTGGTGTTTGTTTCTGGCCTTATTTCGTTGAATTCCATTGTATCTTGATTGTAGCTAATAATTTCGAAGAAGTTATGGTAAAAACATGAATTGCTACTTTGTTATTGTGGTCAACAGACAATTAGTTGTGGTCTGGACCAATGCACATCCTTCAGATATCTTTGCTTTGCAGCTTTTTCTTCTTATCCGTACAGAAGTCAATTACTTGTTTTACTCTATGTTACAGCCTTGCAAGGATATCTTCAACCATGCTGAGACGGATGACCTTGACCATATGTCTCTGAAAGAGCGTCACATAATCCTTCTAGCGGACAAGAGTTCGTGCCCTGCTACAACATCAGCTGAAAAATCTGCAGCAGCTCCCAAAAGGTCTGAGTGAGGAGATGTATGGGTCTATTATAGAGGGCTATAATTTGGATATATGACTAAAGCTATCTTTCTCTTAAAATTGCTTGCAGAAATCATGCGGGAGCAATGTACAGGGTAGATATAGGTCGCATGTTGCAGGTATCTCTGCTTTTCTCAGTTATCTGTCTGATAATGTTCGCTGTTATTGCGATGCATTTTTATAATTACGTTTGGAAACTCCCATGCTTGTATGTGTTAATTAGTCATGACCCATGGTTGTACGTCTCTCATCTCTATGTTGCTCATATACGACATACACACATTACATTAACTTTGGTACTATGTACTCATGTACTTCACATTTTTTTCCTCATCTGTTAAACTTGCAAAGTGGTTATTAATAAATGGTTATAATTGGTTGTGTGGTCCCAAGGTAGGTTTCCCAGTTCATTTGTATGAAATCATAGTGAATCAATTTGTTCGTTGAACTTGTTTAATGGATCTTGCTTTACTAGAGAAAGAGGCGGGGCTACGCTGCGCCCACAGGGCTTTTGTTGTTGGTGTGTTTATTTTCTATTTGGGTTTGAAACAAATTAAAAAGGCAACTTTATGATTTTTTTCAAGCTCAAGGGCCTATGTTAAATTTACAGCAGCTATGTTGTCTGCGTGACACAACCCCAAAAAGTCACATGGCCTGGGTCCGGCTGGCAGCCCCTCTCTTTCCTTTTTTATCTTCTATCCCTTTCACTCCATATTCTCTGCATGGCTGACTGCGCACCTGGCCGTGTTGCAAAGGCAGGTCCTTAATCCTCTGCCTCACGCATGGGGCCCAAAGAAGCAGGGCCTTGCACAAACGAACTGTGACCCCACGTGACCGCCCCACAGCGCGATGAATGACAGGATAGGAAAAAGATGGCCGGACACCAGCCGAGGAAGCCCGCAGAAAAAGGGCCAGACACCAGCCAACTCAGGCCACAGGGCCATAAAGGCCGCGCGGATCGTACGCGAGGGCAGGTGAAGCGCACGAGAGGAAACGGTGGCCAATACAGTGCAAGCCATGTGACGTGGTTAATCAGGAAAACGACACGGAGGCAAAAAAATACACGTGCTGGCACAGGAAACCTCCACGTCATCCTAAACACCGTGAGGCTGCGGGATCCTTCCGCTAACAGCTTTATAGACTATTAATGCAGTATTGAATAATGTTTGATCACTATGATGATTAATACGCATCTCATTTTGAGTTCTATTTCTAGTAAACAGTAACTTTACTGTGCCTAGTCGATATGACTCCTAAGATTGTAACATGTCCAGTGGTGAATTTTTACACCTTATACGAGAATGGTGTATTTTAGCATCCAAATTTTGTTCATGCAAACATGCATCTTTATGAAATGTAGTATACCAAACATGTTATGCATATTAATGGATTTAAATAAAATATTTCTGTAACACTGATATTATATGGAGTTTTCTTGTGATAATTAAGCTCGTGTCTCGTTTTTCCTTTTCTTTTATTGTACCTTTTCTCTTAAACCTTTTAAATTTTGCACAGGAAATTTCTTCTGCGCCTCCTATTGTGGAGAGTATGGATGATGGCAATGGCAAGAGGTTCCTTGGTGAACATCTTTCAGATGCTCAAATTGCATTTACGGAATGTTTTGTTGGAAATAATTCGAAAGAAAGACCTGACAGTTCAAGTAATTCTGAGCTACCAGCATCTGAACCAACTTGTGCGAGTGAAGACAATCAATTGATTGTAAGGAAAAGTGGGACCGTTTTGGTTGATGTAAAGTTGGAGCCGGCATTGGAAGGCCATGAACTTGACTCTTCTGGATCTCCTCAAGGAACACCTCTCCACCCTCCGAAAAGTTTTGGTCTGGAGGGTGGCACTTCTATTCTAGGATGTGTGTCAAAGAATTCCGAAAATGAAATGTTGCATCAGAACGGAGATTTTGTAGAGAATGCCGCTGATATCTGCAAAAGTACTGAAGCTAGTTCTCAGGATAATCATTGTGAACGCTCGGTACCATCTTTAGGAATAAAATGTGAACTAACTGAGGGTGACTTACTTGGCTTATGTGAGAACAGCTCCATCAATACTGTGGAGCCTATAATTGAAACAACTCATACACAAATTCATGATCATGGTGGTAGCATTGCTTTTCATTCTCATCAACGGGAAAAAAGGAAAACAGCTAGGTACGCAGCATGAGTAACTTGTTTTAGTTTTACTGTTTCGCACTATGCTTATACAAGTAACATGTATGCAGTTGTTCATCTGGAAAAACATTTGAAGAAGATGCCCCAAATAATGTCGAGGGCATTGCTTACTCTTCTCGTCGAAGGAGGCGGCGTAAAACTGCAACGTACGCTGCATGAGTAACTTGTCTAATTTTAAGATCTGCAACTATCTCGGGGACTATGCTTACAGAAGTGATATGTGCAGGGATTCAATTGAAAAGGCGCTCGACGAAGATGCTCCAGGACTTTTACAGGTGACAGCTTGCTGATTATATATATCAATGCAAAAGTTCTATACAAAATCTTCAGTGTGTGATAGTGTGCTTCATTTTCTTTTCTGTCTGTAGATTCTTATTAATAAAGGAATAATGGCTGAAGAGATTAAACTTTATGGTGCTGGAGAAGACGATGAAATGCTTCCAGATTCTACAGAAAATAACTTTGAAGACCTTGAAAATGTCATCACAAAAGTAAGATGATTGACATATCTACAGCAGTACTTAGTACAATGCAAACGGTGTTTCCATCTTTGAAGAAAAAAGATGAAAGATCTATAATGCCACAACTTGCGATGTGTCACAAACTAGGGTTGGAACATATAAATACAACTGCAAAATGCAAAGTGGTTATGCTGGGTCGTAGAAAAACACAAAAATTTAGACAGTTGGGATAACTGTGTACCATAATTTCAACTTGTTACTGGGAGCAGATTAAGTGGTTTTAATAATGTGCTGTAGGCCTGTCAACTAATTGGGATCCATTTTGCTATTGTTTCATGCTATTACTGATGTAGTTGGTTACATCTTTTTTATCTACCGTGAACCTTTTTGTATACTTGAAAAATGGTGCATCAAATTCAATATTGTGTTATCCGTTATCTGCTAATAATAGGAATTTAACATTCGTAATTGCTACTGGCCTACCATCTGGTAAATACCTATTGGAACTTGGGAGCTTAAATAACTAGCGGTGTCCTATGAAGCACCTATTTGGACTCAGAAACTTAAATAGGTAGTGTAGTGTCCTGAGATTGAAACAGCGAGCATCATTTGTGTCAGTAAGGACAAAAGGTGGACCCTAGAAAAGAGATTATTGATGCTGCCGAATGCTGATAAGAGTGTTATATCGGCCCTAGACAAATCCACATTGATATATGCTGTCTTTTTTTTTAAACCGAAAATATATGCTTATTGTTAAAGCTATTTTACATTTGTTTGTCGCTCTTTAAGTAATTGATCATAAAGTTAGTACATACACAGCTCTTGTATATTTTGCATGATTGCTCTGTTGAGGGGTTGCATGTTTGTGGTATGGACTACAAAACATTTTCCTTTACTGACAATGTTATTTGTTCAATGTTCAGTTATTTCCACAACGAACATCCCTGTTGAAGTTGTCAGTAGCTAGACATGAGAAGGGGGAAAAGGCCATTTACTGCTTATCCTGTTTACTTTCCCTTATTGAGCAGGTACGTTTCTTTTCACATGCAGACACTCAAATCATGCAACTTGATGATCTTTTATTTATATTTTCTTCTGTAGTCCCGCTACCTTCAATTTCGTGACTGTCCTGTGGAATGGGGATGGTGCAGGGATCTGCAGTCCTTCATTTTTGTATTTAGAAGCCACAATAGGTGCCTCTCACTGTCCTGTACTCTTTCATGTTTGTTGTCAAAATGGTTAAAAGGTTTGTTTTAACTATATTCTTTTTTTACAGGATAGTTCTTGAGCGACCTGAATATGGTTATGCAACATACTTCTTTGAGGTTGTGCAATCGTTGCCGATAGAATGGCAGGGTCGTAGGCTGGGTATCGCAATGAAGCTTAGT
>LAPY01001163.1:61146-76251 GCA_000970635.1 Eragrostis tef
AAGAAGTTCGGTGGTCGCGGTGCCCGCGCAAGGTTCCAGAAGTCTTACCGTTGAGCGGGGGCTCTGGCCGGGTCAGTGTGGGCGTTGCCGCCTTCGTCTCCAATCATCAATGGAGCTGCTCGTCTGGTTCTGTGTTATCTAGCTGTCCCTTTACTACTTGCAACTTTAGAAATTTTATAAGACTAGTATCGTACCTTTTTGACATTGTGATATGAATGCGATGAGATGTTGAAGACGATTGGCTAGAATCTGGAATGTGGTTTTGCTTGTTGCCTGTGCTGATGAATTATCCTATTGTTACAGTATATTGCAATGCTATCCGTTTCTTGCTTTTGTCTATTGTTTTACTAGTTTCATTCTGTTTGTTCTCAGTGAAATGTACAAGTGACTGTAGAGAACTAGTGATTGCATGACCCTGCTGGTTGATTTATAGTTGACGCTAGGACAAGATGACTTCAGTAAAGTACAATAAAAAAGATGACGTCTGGGTGGCAAATTTGATTAGTAACATTAACATCGTTCTAGTCTTTGTAAATTGAACCTGCAGTTGGTGATATAAATGCATAGAAAATTTGCCGTCCTTCCATGGTATGGGTAATATGTACTAGCATTTGGCAATTTTTACACACGCAGATGTACATATATACATATGGTAATCTAGGTTATACAATTGGTTTTAAGTAGCTTCCACGTCCTTTAGTTGTGTCAGGATTAGTTTTCCCTCTGTTTACTGGTATTGGCGTTTCATTTGGTGTCTCGCATCTGTGTGGGTACCATAGGTTGGGTTATAGTGGAGTGTTGAATCATTGATTCCTATCAAAGTATCGTTTTGTGTTTGAATTCAAGTCTAGCAACTTCGTTTTGTTATGAATGTGGCAGAGAGGCAAGTTAGTGGGCGTGCGTTACCTTTGTTACATCTTTGATAATAGTATCAGTAGTTATCTGCTGTCATTAAGTTTGCTTTCACTTGAATTGTTTGCCATTTTCCCTTTGCTTGTTATTTGAATTTCTTTGACATGAATATATGGTCATAGTTAGGAACTGCGGTATCCATTGTATTGTATCAGGCTCATAATTTCCGGGCATGTCTTTTTGTTCACATTATAAGTTAAGTGATTTTTTTGGGGGGAAGACAGTTGGGTTATACAGGTTGCAATATAATGCTCATTAGATTAGATAAATACCCAATAGACATTTGTTAGACAGGTTGCAATAAAATCGTGGGATGATCATTTGTAAGATCTTGATTTATCTGTTTCAATTGTTTGTTGTCTAGTTACTATGTCTGCTGTGCTCTTTTGATGTCATGGTTTGTCGCTTGTATAATCCAGTGTTTCTGCTGTGATTATTGTATCAAATACACGCAGGTTGGCAAGCTTTATGTCTAGGTTTTTGTTGCCTTGTTTTAGGCCTACTGTTTGATGGAGTGGAAGACTGGCATTGAAATTATCACGGTGTTTTGCTGTAGTTCTTCTTATGTTTCTGTTGGTCATGGTACTGTATCGTGGCCTTGAATTGGAGTTTGTTTGATCCATGTTCCCTTAGATGGGTTGCGGTACTGTTCTAATTTAGTTACTAACATATTGTGCTAAATCTCTGTAAAACATATCTCATCGAGTCCATAACTGAATTTTCAGTCATGTATCAATCCTCGCCTGCTGTGGGAATGGTTTTTTGGTTTACACTTTACAGTCCGTATAGAACCTACCTTGCAATGATGCACCCTACTTCGTTTTCCGTCTGTTTGACAGCGCCGCCTCTCTCATTTGGATGTACCTTGGTGCTACTTCAGTGATAGCATCGGTACCCTATCCTCTTGCGGTTCGCTTTGGTTTATTTTTGAAATCTGATAGAGCCCGATCGTCAGCTGAGTTGTGAAACTGTGTTTCCATTGGTTTCAGACACTCAGACAACACTGCTGTTGCAGAGCATGTTCCTTCTTTTTACGCCTATCCTAAGTATATGTGATATGTGCACTCTACAAACGCAAATCTCACGCTGCGAACACATATCTTCCCACAAATACATATAGCTCTACAGCTACATAGCTTCGGAGATTCGTCCATCGAGGTTCGACAGAGGCACCATCCTCATCAGAGAAGTTTGTTTGACGGAGCGCCGCCTTTCTTTCTCATCTACGACGTCCCTCGTCTAAGTTAAAAATGTTTTACTGTTTAAAATAATTAACAGTAGTTCTCAAAAACTAATTGTCATAACTTGATCCGACTCTGATATCAAAAATCCACTACTAATGGACATTATTGAGGGTAATATCAATAAAAATAGAGCGGCAAGTAATAAGTAATTTTGTTTTCTTATATAAAAATCAAATTAGTAATATAATTTAATCATTGTTGTATGTTATTATATGCTGAATTGCCCTGTTATATTCCGTGGATCATTGATGAATTGCATGTTATATTCCATGGCTCATTGCATAAAAAAAATACACAACTGTGTTTCGGATTCAACACATACTATGTTTGATTCTATATGTGATCCCACATTCCAAACATTCTGCCTTTATGAAACAGAGATGATACACAATAATTACCTTTTATTATTGGGGTTTTCACTCTATAAGCATTGTGCTTATTGATGCTGTGATGGCTTTGCTTCTTTCAGTCGTTGAAACTGAAATATCCTATACATTTTGATTACATCAGTTGCTGCTGCTTTGTGGCCTTTTTTCTCCTGCTTACAGAATACAGATGTGCTTGTGCAGAACATTCTGCTACTTGTTCAGAGCCTGCTCAACTTGTGGTCTCTTCAATTGCAGCCGACACTACCTCGGCCTTGGATTCTTGTTCGGCTCCCTCGGCGTCGGGTGGCACCTCAACCATCATGTTGCTAACGCGAAACATCGCCAGGTGTATGTCACCTGCGTTCACGCCGCTCGTACAGTCAGGAAACAAATCCATCACCCAAACGAAAAACTTTATCTTCTCTGAAAATCTTGTAGTAATAACATGGATCGAGTCTTTGCAGCTAACCAAAGATGAGCAGGCTGCCGGGGTCGACGGGGACGGGGAAGCCAGGGCCGAGGCGGCGCTCGTCCAGGTCCGTCACCAACAGACTCCCGTCCTCCTTCTCCAGCCGAGCGTGCGTGCCAGAGACTGCATCCGAGCGCATGCAGGGTTTGCAACGTCAGATCACTGCTATGTTTTTTTTTTGAGGTGCACTGCTATCTTGACTTTAACAGATTAGTAGTAACTGAAGAATTTTGCAAGACGAAAGGGAGACTCACGCGGAAAAGGAAAAAGGAAGAGGCGGCGGCGGCAGGGCTCCATAGGAAATTGGCTGGCCCCGGCGGCATTGCCGTAGAGAAGGGAAGACCGGCATCCGGTGTTCATCCTCTTTGTTCTTAGGTTTAGCTCTTCTCGTGGTGGTTGGTCCAGGCGGCGGCCACTGCGATTGTTAGGGTTAGAATTTCTCTAGTGGTTCAGATGATGAAAGTGGTAGCGGCGCTGCGGCGTTGTCATGTTCGTCAGCTTAGAGCAATGGAGGACGAGGTGTCTCAGCGGTGATGATGAGTCAAAGACATCATCATAGATAGAGAATAAGGTACTCCAACCTTTTCTTTGTCTTGTCATGATTCTTCGTGGCTATGGCTATGGACTAGTGAGAGTTTGGTTTCTGTTGACATTCTTCTAGATGTTAATCGGATTTGTGTTTTCTCATGACGAATCTGATGAAGGCGACGGTTCGGCGACGAGCTCAATGACGACAAGTTCATCATATTTGCATGTAAAAGGTCAGTCTACCCTTCTTTTGCGAGAGGGTTGGGTTTCAGTCCTCCGTCGGAGATGCGGATGACGGTGGTGGATGGTGAGATGGTCGTGTTCTTTTAGATCGGAGTTCTCGTCCGTGGCATATCCGTTTGGGATGGTGATCCTAGATGGTGGAATTTATGGCTTTTCAAGTTTTTTTGTCTCTCATCAATGGTGTTGGCGTTGTTTAGGTGGCTTATGTAATAAGAAGATGTAATATGCTTTAATATTAATTAAATTTCCCTTTCACAAAAAAGGAAGAATTTTGCAAAAAGTGATGGCCTGTGGCGACGGGGAAGACGATGTCAGCCTCTCATCCGCAACCCGACCAACACGGCGGACACCACTTGCGCGCACACCCGACCGACCAACACGGTCACCGAATCATGGTGGACACCACTTGCGCGCACACCCGACCCGACCAACTGGGTTGCCTTCATGGCTCTCGTTAGCAGGCCATGGTGGGCCACCGTGCTACATACACGCTTTGCCTAGTGGCCAAACGGGTGGCCCCACCTTGAAAAGGCACGACCCAAATCAATTTTGGTCCAGCACGACCCTAATCAATTTCGGGCTCTCTCCTCGGCCCATGACACGGCACACAATGGGGTAATTTGTGCTGGGCCAGCCCATTTAGCCCGACAGCCTGTTTTAAATGTCAGCCCATTTAGTTTTTTTTTCTAAGGAATTTGATGTTAAATGGTTCAAAAATAGGTGCTAGTAAGGAGAATTGAACTTGAGACCTTATAGATAAGAAGGAATGCACTTTTAAGACTACTAGTTGTACACATATAAACTAATAATATATTTAATAAAACTTAATCGTGCCGTGCCGTGTCGCCCATTGGGCCGCATCCTCGTGCCGTGCCAGCCCAGGCCCAAAATTCATCGGGCCATGCCGTGCTTGGGCCGGGCCAAAAATTATGTGCTTCGAGCCCGCCCGTTTGGCCCGGCCCATTTGGCCATCACTAGCTTCGCCGTTCGTCGATGCAAGTGGCACTGCCGCCGCGTTCTACCCTGTGTCAACTGTCAATAGACATTATCTATCTATCAGCTTGCGCAGTCTGTCACTGTGCAAGAAGAAACAGCTGGCCATGGGAGGGTGACTTTGCCTGCCTTTTGTCCATGCCGCGGCCCCAGCGCTTGCATACGGCGTCGCAGCGAGCAATGGTGACGCGCCTATGGGGGGTGCGCCGGCGAGCGTGCAATGGAAAAGGCTGGGCCTGGCGGCAACAACCAACAACAGGCAGTGCACACCACCCGTTCGACGAAATGTGTCAAAGGTGAGATGTTGGTAGAATCTCACTTTTTTTGTCTGTGTGTTGCTGTGAACTGGAATATGGAATCCAGAGATTAAGTTCAAAAATGCTTTTGGCCTTGTCTCGCAAACAGGCCCTGCTTGGTTCGTGCCATGAGAATCGTGCCCGAGAGCCGAGACAGGTAGCTCCTCCGTCAGGCATCCCCGGATGCCTGCGGCTGACGCTGCTGCCGGAACCAGGCTGCCTGAGCGAGGGCTCCAACCGAGCACACCCCACAGTGCTAGCACCAACTTGACATTGCGAAGGCCTTACATGTGACACGGATTGAAAATCTCAGCTCAGCTTGCAGTATTTAAGTTGCAAGTGGCTGGTGTTATGCGCCCCGGGGTATCAGTGACTACTATATAAAATACAAGTTGTTTGGGGCTTGACCAAGACTCACCTAACGCACTGCAACACGCGGAACCTTCGCAATTAAGACACATAACTTTTGAAGAATTATGTGACCCGCTAATCTTTAGAAATATTAGCCTGTATACATATACAAACTTACAACATAGAAAAAGCTTCCTTCATTATCACTAATTGATCGGTGCACATGGATCTGCCTTGTATTCAGGCAAACGAAAGATTAAGCGCAGAGTTAGCAACGTTGCAAATCACTCTAGCATTGTTTGCTTGTATCTAGACTACAATTTAGCATAGTCATCTGGTTCTTTCATTAACTCTCACAGTGTTCTGCACTTTCTATTGCTAAATCAACAATGACCCACACCCAGTGTGGTATTCCAATTAACTGGAATTGGAGGGTCCCAATTCCAATTCCTCCATTCAGCGTAGTGGACTTCTCTATTTGATGGTGATGTTTGGTCATTCGCATTTGTGACCCGATTCCGTTGTAAGCTTTTTCTTCTTTGTCATTTCATTATGGGCTAAGAAAAGCAAGTTGATAATTTGAAGAAGTGTTGCATATACCAGAACCTCTGAAACTCTTCTATCCTTCTAGGTTGTATCTAAGTTGCTCTAACTTCTGCATCCCTACCCCAAAACACTCTGATTTGCATACAAGAGAAAATGAAGGCCATGTTTTGAGGGCACGCACAAGCAGCAGATGGAAGCTCCAGGTATTTACTTTACTAAATTAAGAAAATATGAAGTTATCTTTGTTTCTCTTTTGGTATGCCTCCGATTCCCTTTTTCCCTCCATTACTTCTCTGTCATGACACATTCTGCTTCCACCACTAATTTCTTCTGTAAGTTCATTGAGCCTTTTACTATTTGTAAGGGTCTGAAGGCTACGTACTCGTAAGTCAAGTTCTAATTACGTAAATCGATATTGATTCATGCGTGCTAAAGGATGTAGTATGTTAATTTTGCAAATATTAACTGATATGCTTTTGTCATATATATCAAACACAGCATGTGTTTCCTTATTCCCTCATGTATATGTTGTTTCTGTTTACTTCCTATGATGTTAGGACTTAGGAACAAGAGGGCTGCAAGAGTTTCTTAACGAAGAAACACCTCTCTAAAGGGCAATGACTAGCATATCTATTTTCCTAAGCCAGATGTCAATATCATCATCCTCTATTTCACGTCCTTCTATGAGATTGTCGTTGGGACAAAGTAGAAAGAATTAATCATACAAGACAGCACCATATGACCCGAATGGTTGCAAATTGTTTTTTCAAGAACAAGTAGAATCTTGAGTTTCTTTATAAATAGGGGACAAAAATCTGAATTTGAATAGAAACGGTGTGCCGACCGAGGGGGTCCTTTTATGTGTCGAATGAGGGGTGGATTAGGGTTTGGAGGTCTGGGAAGACACGTATCAGTCGAAAGTATCCACGATTCATAGGGTGCTGCTTCTCAGGTAGTTGCAACTTGTTAAACATACAATTTAGCACAGCCCACGTTAAATTTGTTTTTGTCTCAAAAGTAACATCCCATTTTGCAATGCTATTGTAGGTAAAGTTTAAGCAAAAGAGATGCTCTAGAAAAAAGAAACAAAAAAATGGTTGGTATGGAAGCTGCTGCGGTATCTGCTGCATCTGGAATGTTGAAGATTGTCGGCAACAAATTAGCTTTACTGGTAATAAACCAATACAGATATATTGTTGGTGTGACAAAGGATCTCCAGGAACTCCAAGATCTAGTTGAGGAGATCAACTGTTGGCTGGAAACAGTAGGAGATGAAGCTATGCAGAATAATCTGTCATTTAGCTGGCTCAAACAATTGAAAGATGTTACTTACACCATTGATGATTTGGTCGATGAGTTCTATCTAGAGGCTGAGAAGCATGATTCTGATGGTGATGGTGGCAAGCTTATTGGGTCCAGATACACGTGCAGAAAGCCAAAATCATTTCTGTTTCGATATGGGGCAGCCTGGAAGATAAAGGGTATCAAGAAGAGATTTGCTACAATTGTGAAGCAAAGAACTGACCTCAGCACAATAGTGAATAGTTTACCTGTTGGACATTCTGTTATTCGTACAAAAAGGACAACTGGGGAGACTCCATCGTTGCCTGTTGTTGATGAGGAATCAGTACTCGGAAGAGACCAAGAGAAGCGCCAGTTAATATCTAAGCTGGTAGAAAGTAATAACCAACACAGAATAGTGATAGTTTCTATCATTGGACTCGGTGGATCTGGGAAAACTACTTTAGCTAAATTGGTTTTCAATGACGGTGAGATTATAGGGAATCATTTTGAAGTTAGACTATGGGTTCATGTCTCACAAGAATTTGATGTTGCAAAGCTTGTCGAAAAACTGTTTGAAGCTATTGCTGGTGCAAAGTCTGAACACTATCCCTTGCAGCAAATGAGCAGAACAATATCAAACAAATTGGCCGGAAAAATGTTCTTGCTTGTTTTGGATGATGTTTGGACTGAGGATCAAATTCATTTAGAACAATTCATGGTACATATGAAGAGTGGTGCGCCTGGAAGCAGGATTTTACTGACTACTCGCAATAGAAGAGTTGCAGAAGCAATGGAATCAACATGCCAATTCGACTTGGCATTCTTATCTGAGGCTGACAGCTGGCGAGTGTTCAAGCAAAGCTTTGGAATGGCTGGGAGAGTTTTGGACTATGAATTCCGAGAGGTTGGAAAAGAGATTGTGAATAAGTGTGGCGGGGTGCCGCTAGCTGTTAAAGTTCTTGCAGGCGTCCTTCGTGAAAAGAAACATATAAAAGAGTGGCAGGCGATAAGAGACAATAATTTATTAGATGCCGAGGGTAAAGAGCACAGGGTATCTGCATGCTTGAGGTTGAGTTATTTCCATTTGCCATCCCATTTGAAGCAGTGCTTTACAATCTGCTCAGTGTTTCCTAAAGGTCACACTATTGATAAAGAACAATTGATTGACCAATGGATTGCTCATGATATGATCACTCCGCTGGATGGGGTCGATTACTTGGAGCATAGTGGGAGCGTGTGCTTTGATTCTCTTGTGCAAGTATCTTTTCTACAAAATGTGGTTCAAAGAGATAATGGGAAAGTGGAGTGCAATATGCACGATTTGATTCATGATCTTGCCCGATCAATCTTGGGTGATGAAATGTTACTTGATGTGCCGCTGGAGACAGCCAAGTTCAAAAAAGGCTACAGGTACTTCTCTGTTACTGAACCGCCAAGAAATCTGCTGCCTAATAATGTTTTTGAGAAAACTCGTGCTATGTATGTTTCTGCGGGTGGTGACATCATATTTGGCAAGTCATTGAAGAAAGCAAAACACTTGCGCAGTATCACTTTGGACTCTGTCAGTACAACATCTGTACCCACTGCCATGCTACATATAAAGAATCTGAAGTATCTTAACATCTCAGGACTGAAATGTGAATCACTCCCTGAAGCTATTACAAATATCTGGAGCTTACAAGCTCTCCATGTTGTTGGAAGTCCCCTTCTCGAGTTACCTCAATCCATTGGGAAGCTGCAGAAGTTGAGAGCTATAAACCTGTCATATTGCTTTTGGTTAAAATGTTTACCAGATTCTATTGGAGATTGTCACATGATTTCAACTTTGGACCTTCATTCTTGTTGGAATCTTGAAGCGTTGCCAAACTCTATCATCAGAAATAAAAGGCTAAGAGTATTGAGACTAGGTCTCACCGCAATTAATAGGCTACCATCAGGTATTACCACACTGAAAAATCTGGAGTGTTTGGACCTTCAGTCATGTCTGTGTCTGGAAGAGTTGCCTGAAAGCATTGTTAACTTGAAAAATCTTGAAGTTTTGAACCTAAGAGAATGTTATAAGTTGAAAAGTATTCCAGTAGGGATTGCACAGCTCAGCCGACTACATAAGTTGGGCTTATTTGTCGTGGGAGAGGGTGAAAATTCTGCTCGAATCTCAGAGCTTGGGAATTTATCTTGGATTGGTGGAGATCTGACCATCAAAAACATCACATGTCGGATGGACCCGGTTGATGCACAAATGGCATTCTTGAAACGAAAGACAAACCTGCAGAGACTGACGCTAACTCGGGGGATACATGGCGAGGTCAATGATGAAAAGGAGGAGGTTGTGCTTGATTGTCTGGAGCCGCCATCAGAGATTAAAGGCCTAGAAATTTTTGGATTTGAGCGATGTGCACGTTGGTTGCTCAATCAATTTGCTGCCGAAGTACAGGTGGTTCCTAAGTTCCCAAGTTTAACCATACTTAAGCTATCATCAGTAATCATGAAACATCTGGATGGACTTGCAGAGTTGCCTTGTTTGAGGGAGCTTGAGTTGACAAGTCTGTGGGATCTTGAGAGCATAAGTGGGGGTCCTTTTCCTCTTCTGGTGAGTCTATGTTTGGTGGGAATGTACAGTTTGGGAGATCTGTGGCTGATGACAGAGGGGATCTCGGCTGATGGGGAAGAGGTGCATGGTTCCAGGAGCAATAATCCCGAACTAGGACAACCGAAACTGCAAATCGGTAGCTGTCTAGCAAATTTAACGATAGATAGGTGCCCTAAATTGGTGGTGAAGCCATACTTGCCATTGTCGCTGGAGAATTTACATTTGAAGTGCAGCAACGAGCAGCTGCTGCTATCTCCACGTCAAGGCAAAAGGTCCACTTTGTCTTACAGTGGTGCAGGACTTGGACTAGCTTCTTTTAGTTGGAACCACCTAGAGCTTCAGGATATGACACCTTCAGCACCACCACCTGACTTCAAATATCGATGTGGGTGGGAGCTGCTGCAGCAGTTGATGAGGCTTGAGTCCTTGCATATTTCCTGTTGCAATGGCCTAACACAACTGCCATATAGCATGCGGAGCCTCAAATTTCTCCAATCCCTACGTATTGAGGAATGCTCTGCTCTTTGCATTCTGCCCGAGTGGCTAGGTGAACTCCATGCTCTTAAAGACATAACCATTCGAAGGTGTGATAGCCTAAGCAACCTTCCTCCCTCAGTCCAACATCTCACGACCCTCCAAACCCTGGAATTGTCTTACTGCACTGCCCTTACTCAGCTTCCGGAATGCCTGGCAGAGCTCCGCTCTCTGCACACTCTACGGATACAACATTTGCCCAACCTAAGCAACCTCCCTCGATCACTGGAAAATCTCACGTCGCTTCAGAAACTCGAAATAGTAGACTGTGATGCATTTCATCAGCTGCCAGATTGTTTGGGGGCGCTCTTCTCCCTACGCATATTCGAGATTGGTTGTCTGCATAATTTGCTGCCGAAGTACAGGTGGTTCCTAAGTTCCCAAGTTTAACCATACTTAAGCTATCATCAGTAATCATGAAACATCTGGATGGACTTGCAGAGTTGCCTTGTTTGAGGGAGCTTGAGTTGACAAGTCTGTGGGATCTTGAGAGCATAAGTGGGGGTCCTTTTCCTCTTCTGGTGAGTCTATGTTTGGTGGGAATGTACAGTTTGGGAGATCTGTGGCTGATGACAGAGGGGATCTCGGCTGATGGGGAAGAGGTGCATGGTTCCAGGAGCAATAATCCCGAACTAGGACAACCGAAACTGCAAATCGGTAGCTGTCTAGCAAATTTAACGATAGATAGGTGCCCTAAATTGGTGGTGAAGCCATACTTGCCATTGTCGCTGGAGAATTTACATTTGAAGTGCAGCAACGAGCAGCTGCTGCTATCTCCACGTCAAGGCAAAAGGTCCACTTTGTCTTACAGTGGTGCAGGACTTGGACTAGCTTCTTTTAGTTGGAACCACCTAGAGCTTCAGGATATGACACCTTCAGCACCACCACCTGACTTCAAATATCGATGTGGGTGGGAGCTGCTGCAGCAGTTGATGAGGCTTGAGTCCTTGCATATTTCCTGTTGCAATGGCCTAACACAACTGCCATATAGCATGCGGAGCCTCAAATTTCTCCAATCCCTACGTATTGAGGAATGCTCTGCTCTTTGCATTCTGCCCGAGTGGCTAGGTGAACTCCATGCTCTTAAAGACATAACCATTCGAAGGTGTGATAGCCTAAGCAACCTTCCTCCCTCAGTCCAACATCTCACGACCCTCCAAACCCTGGAATTGTCTTACTGCACTGCCCTTACTCAGCTTCCGGAATGCCTGGCAGAGCTCCGCTCTCTGCACACTCTACGGATACAACATTTGCCCAACCTAAGCAACCTCCCTCGATCACTGGAAAATCTCACGTCGCTTCAGAAACTCGAAATAGTAGACTGTGATGCATTTCATCAGCTGCCAGATTGTTTGGGGGCGCTCTTCTCCCTACGCATATTCGAGATTGGTTGTCTGCATGGCTTGACATGCCTTCCTCAGTCCATGTGTCGCCTCACCTCCCTTGAAATGCTTACAATCTGGGGCTGCCCAGGCATAATGTCCTTGCCAGATTGGATAAAAGGCCTCACTACTCTTCAAGAATTGTACATATCGGACTGTCCTGATCTGGTGAGGCGCTGCAAGAGAGGAGAGGGTGTTGATTGGCACCTTATCTCCCACGTCCCGTGTCTTCGTATTCCATAAGCAACAGTTTAGTTTATTTGGCCGATGAGGGGCCAGAGGAGGAGCTTGGTTGCAAGTTAATATTCCCAAAACAACCCATCTTTTTTCTTGTTTATCAGTTTTATAATGAAAAGTAGAGGGCTTTGTGAGGGAAAAAAGCAAGAATATTGTGTTGTATGTACATGCCTAAATCATGGTTTGCCACATGTGTATAGGATGAGATAGATTTGCACTGAGAATGTGAGGTTGGGAGCACCATTGTTGTCAGACACGCATAACAACTGTCAACTGGAGGCCAAAAAATAAATAAAAATAAGGTGATTCTATAATCTCACATTATTTGCAACTTATTCATAAACAATCCCTGTGTATAATCTGCTTTTGAATTGTATTTTGGGAAATTACAACAGGGTTTGCCCGCCTGAATTTTCTTATTTCTGTAAAAGTTTTGTCACATGATCTTGCAGGGCCTTTTTTATTTACATTTGTTATCGCAAAATCTTATTTCTGGCATTCTGTGTTTTCTAAAACATGAAATGATACATTGCCGTTACCTTCTGCGGGGGAGGGTGGGGCTTGTTTACTCTCGACTGCTGTATGCTTATCGATGCTGTGATGCTGAAATGCTTCTAGCTGTTGCTGCATTTCCTACTCGTGAACCTGAAACTATCGTGTACGCTCATTACACCTGCGTCTGTTGTTTTGTGACTTTTCGTCTGGTTACAGAGTACAGATGAAATACACTGCTTGTCGAGCTCCTGGGGCACCGTGGAACGCGTCAGAGCTTGCTAACTAGTGGTATCTTCAACTGCAGCTGACACTACCTCGGTCTCGGTTTCTTGTTGGGCTCCCTCGTCGTCGCTGGGCCCCTCAACTATCATGTTGCTAACGCGAAACATCGCCAAGTGAATGTCACCTGCGTTTATGCCGCACGTACAGTCAGGAAACAAATCCATCAATCAAGGACAGACTTATTATCTTTCTTCTGAAAGTCTTGTAGTAATAACATGGATCGAGTCGTTGCAGCTAACCAAAGATGAGCAGGCTGCCGGGGTCGACGGGGACGGGGAAGCCGGGGACAAGGCGACGCTCGTTGATGTAGGTGCCGTTGGTGCTGTCCAGGTCCGTCACCAACAGGCTCCCGTCCTTCTTCTCCAGCCGAGCGTGCGTGCCAGAGACTGCATCCGAGCGCAAGCAAGGATTGCAACATCAGATCACTGTCGACTTAACAGATTTAGTGACTGAAGAATTTTGCAAGAAGTGATTACCTGTGGCGACGGGGAGGACGATGTCAGCCTTGTCAGCAACCCGGCCAACGGTCACCGAATCCTGGACACCACATGTTACAATTACATATGTTCGGCAGCTGATCACAATACACAAAAGCGGATGATAATGAACAAAACACGATGATAGTAGCAGCAAATACGGAGGCTATCTCGAACGCGCCTGGGCGCGGAACTTTGTAGCCGATATGGCGCCAATCGCCATCACCTGAAATTTGTAACGCAAGAAGAAGAATGATGCTATCAAGAGGCAGGGAAAAAAAACGTCAGACCGCAACTAGTTTGGTCAGTCACTGAATTTTGCTGGAACTCACCTGTGGCCACTGGGAGAACGATGTCGGCCTTGTCAGCAACCCGGCCAACGGTCACCGAATCCTGGACACCACATGTTACAATTACATATGTTCGGCAGCTGATCACAATACACAAAAGCGGATGATAATGAACAAAACACGATGATAGTAGCAGCAAATACGGAGGCTATCTCGAACGCGCCTGGGCGCGGAACTTTGTAGCCGATATGGCGCCAATCGCCATCACCTGAAATTTGTAACGCAAGAAGAAGAATGATGCTATCAAGATATGCAAGGAGGAAGCGTTCACAATTTTCAACTAGCTGTGTAGCTATGAATATTTCGTTTACACAATTAACGGTGATGTAAAAAGCAGTGCTAATGCCAATGCTGCCGAACAGTATTACGATGAAGAATATTGACGACACTGGCGATAAATTGCAGATGTCATGAATTCAGTTAATTAGGACACAGCATAAAAAGTTCGAGCGGTTGTAGCGAACCTGCAGGATCGAGGAACCATCTTACTGAAGCTCCAAGAGTTGATGGTCCGTCGGTGAAGCTAGAAGAGCACCTCGGGCTGCTGCTTCTGAAAGAACTCCTTTTGCAATTTAGCCTTGGTGTTGGTGCGACCAGGCAGATAAGATGCTGCTGCTTCTTGCTGAAGGTGGAGTAGCTGTTGCAGGGAAGCCGAGACAACACGAGGGAAGAACGGAAGCCATGTGGTGACCTCTTGGGATTGGAGCAGAGTAGCAGGGAGGAGGAGGTTGCCATGGCTGCCTCCATCAGAACAGGCGCAGCAGCTGGGAAGAGGAAGAAATGGAGAAGAAGGGATCTGTTTTTGTTAGCGAATCATTCCTTATGTGTCTGTTGCTTTCGTTTTCTTTGTGGATCACTGGAGATAAGAGCTCAGGTTGTTGTGTTGTCTCGTTTGTTTGTCCTATGCACAAATCTAGTTCCTGGGCTTACGGCCAGTCGTTTCGCCCTGTCATCTGCAACTCGCCGACGGGCCCAACGTGTGCATCATCTGTCACTGTAAAACTGTGAATGGATAAAAATACAAATTTTAAGAAGAAGAAACATCGATTCAAGCAAGATTTATCCTTAAACAAGTATCTTGTCACATGCCATGCACATGCTCTTGCGAGCGTGAGATGTGGTGTTCTTGTAGCCGTCAATCTTGCAGCGCCTGTATCCGAAACACAAACTCGGACACGTAAGACATAAGTCCGGGCCCACACGTCAGCCTCACTGGAATAAGCGTGGCAAGCAACTAACCCTTCACCTCCAGAATCAACGAGGCCGATTCAGATCACGCCCGCGGCGACCAGCAAGCCGGCGAGAGAGGCAGCACTAATCCCCAATCCAAGATCCTGCTCCGCCGAAAGGTGAGGATTTTTTTCTCTTCTGAGATCTCCGCCCTCAGTATCTGAGGTCGATTTTCGTCACCAATTTTGCTCAATTTTTTACTTCCTTTTTTTTTGGGCGACCGGTCGGATTCGATTCGATCAGATGGCGGCGGCATGGGCGTTGCTGGCGGGGATGCTGCTCGCAGCACAGGCGG
>LAPY01001163.1:84848-99498 GCA_000970635.1 Eragrostis tef
CCTTGGCAGGCTCCTCAGCAAGGAATCAGTAGAAGAGGAAGCTTCCAAGCTCAAGTTCGCATGCGAGGAGTGGGGCTTCTTTCAGGTAGGTCACCTATTGACCATATAGTCCATATACTATTAGTAGAGATTGAAGGGGACATAGAGGGTGTTCGTTTCACGGGGTCTAAAATTTAGAGGGGTCTAAAAAAAGAATCTTGTCATTTAAGAGTATTAAATAAAGTTTAATTACAAAACTAACTACAGAACCTCTGGTCTAATTTGCAAGACGAATCTAACGAGGGTAGTTAAGCTGTAATTAGACGATGGTTACTGTAGCATTACTGTGGCAAAACATAGATTAATTAGACTCATTAGATTCGTCTCGTAAAGATGTACCCATCTGTAAAAAGGTTTTGTCATTAGACTTTATTTAGTAATAGATTTTCTTTGTTTAGAGCCTTCTAAAATTTAGATCTAAAGGAAACGAACAGGGCCAAAGTCGATCTTGACCAAGATCCAGCTAGACAAATGTATGATCAGCTCATCATCTGTACCGTTTATCAAAAGTTGGCACAGTTTTTGCTGACTTTTAAGTATCCAAGCCAACAGTGAAATATCTACGGAGACTAAAAAAGAGAAGAGAAGCAAAATGTAAGAAAATTATGTTTCGGATGCCATGCCCTAGCTAGCTGTTATGTTTTTTTTTTGAGTTGAGGTAGCTGTTATGTTAAGCGTACACAAAGCCATGGATGTGTCATGTGTGCACTTAACCTTATGTTTTTTTTTGAGGGAGCACTTAATCCTATGTATGTGTGCCGTATATGGAGATTCGAAACAGGTCAAAGGAACAGGTACATGTGGGATAGAATATTGAGTGATGGAGATACTCGACGGATGATTAGATACCTAGCAGCTACGTCAGGTCCTGCTGTGAGGCCTCAGCTTTTGAATCCATAATCTAGCTTTTGGATAGCAAATTTTAGAATATATGAGATTGTAAATACTGATCGTCTAAAATCTTATCGATGTTTGTTCGTTGGATTCCACAATTAAACCTTCACTCACTATGGGCTGTAATGGCATAGTAGTTGGTAAATATATGTGCCAAAAACTGATAAAAGTTGCAGTCCACCATATTGTTGGATTGTGAAATCTGGAGGTATAGATTGTGTAATCTATAGAACGAAAGTTGATCCTTTGTCTTTACTTCGGATTGTAAAGCCACAGTCAAAAGTCAAAAGCTGAAACAAAGAGGCCGTTAGCTAGCTTAAATCAGGTCATCTTTTTCCATGTAGGTAATCGATCTTCCTCCTTATGACCCAGTTAAGATCAGCTCCAAAACCATTTTCTAAAACAAAAAAAAAAACGTAATCCTCTTCAACACACTTGGGTACCATCTATATATTGCTGATTTCCATCATATATACTATTGATTAGTATCACTATTGATTTTATAAGTGAACCATTGTAATAATAATCAGACAAATACATCCTTGATGTAGAGGCTGGGATTTTGTTCTAAATTAGATCTTCTCATTATCCAAAAATAGTTATCACTGTGTATTACTCAAGAGAAGTTTCGTCAGATCAAATGCAAAGTAAAGCTAGGAGTAGAAATGCCTCCGCGCTGCCTCCATTTCCATGATATTTCAGTTCAGTCAGCAGGGGCGGATCCTCATAGAGACCATCCGGGGCTCCGGCCCCCCTTGCTCAGGGAAAAATGCTGACGACGCAATGGCTTAAGCTTCTGCCGCAACTACCGTGCTGTACTTCAGGCTCGCTTGCCAGCAGTACCCTGGTCTCACCTAACCCGAAACTGCTCCTCGGTGCTGCAGCGAAATGGCGATACCTGGTACTGGCTGGCCCCCCCTTGACATGCAGTCACGCTCCGCCACTCTCAGTCAGCATTGCTAGAAGCAGGAACAGTTGTTAGTGCTCTGCTTTTTGGACTACACGTACAGCAATGAAATAGCTGGCTCGGATTAATTAATTGAAAATTTGATATTTTTGTAAAATTAACAGCTAGGTCTAAGTTGGGCCATTTGTGATCTGATCAACTGCATGACGTTGGCTACATAAATACAGCCAAAGAAAAGTTCTTGGCTAGCTGTACTGCGCAAATAAATAATCAGATGTATCTTCTACATATGTAGCAGATACACATGAATCTACTTGTCTAGTCTCTTATAAACAAACCCAATGCAAATTCGAGCATCTGTCACTCTGTCAGCAAACAGCTCATGACTTGTATTTTATATACTTAATTACTCAAATATTTGGTAACTGTAAAACGAAAATTGCCTATGAAAATCCATCAAATATTCTTGGTATTTTGCTGTGTGTGTGTTTGGAAAGCAATATTGCATCATTTCTCTTCAAGAATTGCAACATGAAATCGGGATATAAGCAAGGTGTGAAAAACGAACAGAAACCGGACATGTTTTCGCAAAACCAAAAAAACCATCTAGACCGGTAGTTAGAGTATATTTGGTAGGCCAAATATTATGTATCTAGGACTTTCATATGTATCCGGAGAGGTCTTGTCCTCCAAGTCTTGTACTCTCATATATATCGGCCGAGAGGCTCAATACAATACAAACCACCGCGTTACACATAATTCTATTCCTCTTATAGGTAGCAACAGTAGGGCAGTTATGGATTTGAAATTTGAAGGAGTTTGAAAACCGACAGAATGATCGGTAAACCAGAAACAATCGGTTTGCTTTCAAAAGAAGAAATATCTCAATAAACAAAAAAAAAACGATCGGTAAACCGAAATCGGCAGGTTTGCTTTCAAATTTCATCCAAATTCTTTTTTGGGCTTTGCTCGTTTACGCATGTTTTACAAGTTTTCATGAAAACTGATAAAACCGATCTGGTCCAGTAGCCGCAGTTCAAATGGTTTTTGAAACCTTTCTTTTAAAGTGTCATTTTTTATTGCACGTGTAGTAGTCGCAGGCAACGATGGCCGGTGGAAGATTTCGGGGCCTCAAAATCTTGATCTCAATTATGTGCTGATGGGCTTTACAGCCCATACAAGTTTTGGCCCAGATTATTCTTGAAAGCGCCACACAATTTAAGCTTAGGCCAGTTTCAATGGGCCTTTCATCACCATTAAATAAGGTGTCACATCAGCAAAATAGATGACATAGCACAACAATTAATATGAAAGAGGAGAAGTTCTTTTCATCCCCATGAAAGGAGTATGGCACACTTTCATATACATGAGAGCTCATTGAAAGACCCATTGAGAGCCAAACCTTTCATCCCAACATGTTTTGACCAATCTCAATACAAGAATTTAATGCTATGTTTTGCTAATGAAACCGTGAGATGAAATCATGCATTGAGAGAGGTCATTTCATTTATCAAGTGAAAACTCTAAATCTGATGTGTCACTCTTGAAAAGTGTGAAATGAAAGTATGCACTGAGACTGACCTTATGAATTGCCAAGGTAAAGCACTAGTCATGATTAGTTCAAGCATGTTCGATGGTTCATGATTAGTATTGAATTAATGACTAAGGCATCATTTTGGAAGAGGAATCAACCGTGCATGTCATGGATAACCTACATCTATCCTCACGTCTGTAGCAGGTGTAATATAAGAATGGAGTATGTAAATGCTACCAATGCCGCAAAACTTCAATTAGCTATTAGCTTTTCGTAAGCATGCTTAGAGATAACCTATGATATGCTTAGGTCCTGACTTACGCAATCAGGTTTGGACCCACCCTTACCACCTTCCTCTCTTATCTAGAAATAAGACATCACCCTCCTTTTTGAACTCTATCCCCTCACCCAGGCACTTATAAAGACTAACGCACACGTACATGGTTAGGCTCTTTACCATGTGACTTCATGCCTTAGCTGCTTTCCTCGTGATTGCTTGAAATCATGGGTTTGTAGATGTAGTCATGTAGACCAGCACCTCCAAAATTTAATTAGTTGCATTGTTAATGTTATCTTCTTGTCCTGGTACGATGGTCTGCAAGATAATCAAATGGCTGTCTCCAATGGGGAGACTTTCTTAACCTATTAGGGCAGGATCAACCAGGGCTTATCTAACTACCATGTCATATGCGGACCATCAAGAAACATGCAGACGTAAATAAATGGTAGTATTTGAGCAACGTGCGCCGCCGCAGTCGTCATTGTGGGTTGTGGCCATTAGAATATGGGTAGCTTCAGTGATGACGTTTTGCCATGGCATTGGTCCACCAACACACGCATGGATATGTGTGGCCAAGCATGCATCCTGTGCTTCAAATGTTGAAGTTTTGACGATTTGGTCGATTAGTTTTTGTCGTTTGGAGTCTCCACAGGTTGAATGAGTTGATTTGTCCTGGATCTTTTGTCGTGTGGAAATGAGCGAATGTTTTGATGCCGAGTGACTGAAGATACTGCTACCCATAGAGTTGTATGACTAAGTTGCACGTCAAGGTACCCTAGCATCAACGGCACAAGGACAAGGTCCACGTACTACTACGTATATTTTACTCCGATCCATCCTTAGCTACAGCGGAATCATCAGGAAGCAGCCAAGGCACATCGTATATTCCAAGAGAACCAAATGAATAACTGATGTACTAATTCTCAACAACTGGATAAGGATTCAAATTAACAGCACATGCTAATCGCGGTTCTCAATAAAGATAGCAGCATATAGTACAAGAAACGTGTCCATCGTTCATTGAGATCTCCGCCTGACTTGTAGTACACCCCTAGTTTACAACATTAATTTTGCAGGAAAAGATAAATTAGAAGCTAATAATTCCCATATAGGGAATCCTGAAATTTTCCGGTTTTTCATCGGTCTGACAATAAGGTGCCCATCATCCTGCTCTGTTTATCCATGTAGTTTCAGTTCTAACTTTGTATGAATTAACGCTCGTTCGATAGGCTAATTTTACACATACATACTACTGCATCTCCAAGTGGTTATTCAGTAGCAGCTGCTGCTGGTTCAGGAAGGGATGGCTCAGCAGGTGGCTGTACTGAAAGCTGCTGCTAGCCTCAGCAATCAGCTGGTTGCAGCCGCTCCTCGAATCACTTGGCAGCTGCGTCTTTTTTGTGAAACTGCTGCCATCATCGAAGGAGCTAGCACCATCCACTGGCATTATTCTCTTCCTCTTCAGACCATTGTAGTTGGCCCCATAGTCAGAATACAACGCATCAACTTGTGGCATGTTTATGCAATTGTTCACGTCGTTAAGTGAGTGGGATGCAGGTGTTGTGTAGATTAGGGGGCTTTGCTGTGGCTCAGGTCCAGCCGGGACATCGAGTAGCAGTTCGGAGAGCGTCGAGTAATCGATAGTGTTGAGGATATCAGTGAGCGAGCATGACTTGGCCATGCTCAGGGGGCGGAACTGATCGTCATCACTAGCATGAGCAGCTTCAGATTTCAGCGAGGGCACACCATTCATCATGTTGTTGGTGGTGAGGGAGGAGTCTTCCTCCACGGTTGAGCCCTCCCGCTCATGATCAGAGAACTGGAAGTTGTTGCTCTTCTTGTAGATTCTGCACAGCACCCAGTCGTCCAACTGAAACAAACAGATGTTGAAATTAAGAAAATATTCAGTAAACAATCACTGTCATCAGCTGGCGCAACCGTGCAAGTAACTGCAATAATTATAGAAAACCTCACCCTCATGGAGGAGGATCCTTTGCGCTTGGTGGTCTTGTTTCCCACTGTCAGGCGGTACTCGTGCATGATCCAGTCTGTCTTGATTCCCTTGGGAGGCTTGCCTCTGTAGAACACCAGGGCCTTCTTGACGCCAATGTTCTCGCTTGTCGGAGTGGAGAGGATGGCCTTGTCGGTGCCGGTGGCCTTCCAGTAGCCTGATCCGGCGGCGCGGTTGGGCCGGGCGCCGTTCGGGTACTTGCGGTCCCTCGGGCTGAAGAAGTACCACTCGTTCTCGCCAAACAGAGCTTTCGCTGAAATAATCATTGTTGGGGAAACAAATGGTTAAGTTGAGCTTGCCAAAGATAAATGGAAGCTAATCAAATTGATAATATCGTTATGACTTGGGAGTTTCTGCAATTAAATTACTTACGAGGAAGATCCCATGGATTGCACTGGTAGATGTTGACCTCGGCGATGATAGGCACAGGACAGGGGATGGAGGCAGCCTGGTTCATGAGGTAATGAACGATGAGCTCCTCGTCTGTGGGGTGGAAACGGAAGCCAGCTGGAAGAGAAGGCATCCTACTGGAGCTAACCATGGTGGTAAAAATGGCGAGTAGTGATGTGTTGTTGGACTGCTAGCTACACAAGAGTTAATCTCGACCAGAGACTTTGAGAGAGATGGAAGGAGATAGCTAGGGAGTACTTAGCAGAGAGGCATGAGTCTTGAAATTTTTGAGATGCAGGGCCAAGGCCTTGGATTTATAGATGCAAGCCATTGTCTTCTTGCGAGAGAGAGTGCAGTAGGTGGCGGGATATGGATTAGGATGACGTACAAGGACACAATCGACAACTACCATTTCTTGATCACCCAGCATGGCGGGAACCAGCATCCTTTTCACACGTGACAAAGCCAGCTAAGTTCTCCGTTTACTCCGGCGCCATCTGAAACAGAGCAACGATTGGGCGAGCCAGTAATTTGAGAGCTATTTTCGTCTTTACAAATGGCTAATTTGCCCTTGGGCGCGTAGTTATCGGCGTGGCTCCACGTAAGGCACCCGTGTGCAAGGGGGGAAGAATGCGATAATGAAAGCAAAAGGATGGTGTGTGATAAGATGAAGACGGTGAGAACGACTAGGCATACCATACCACGTGTCGACCTGCCCAGCCCGCCAATTATATGTGACATGGTGTGCCACCTTTGCGGCGAGCTCGTGGCTTCTGACTGATCCTTTATTCTCTTTTATACTTCACTGTAATAACTTGGTCAATAGCTATTACAAAGAAAAAATCAACAGATTAACCATGCGACTATTATCAAATATGTGCCTTGAAGACTTGCAGTAGAGAAGATTTTGTAAAGAGGTTTGACCATATTTTATTTACAACTGCATTTAGTTTTCTAATATATGGTAAAAGGCCATTTTTGGCCGGGCCTAATTCATAGGAGAAACTATAACAGCTATAGTTTGATGTGAGATTTTTTTATTTTTTTCCTTCCATTTCTCTTGTTTATATAACAAAACGAAAATATTGCTACATCTAGACATGTACTAGTAAGTAACACCAAATTGCTCCATTGACATTCATGAGCCCCAAGCAATATTTGAAAAAAAAAAAACCTAACACCTCTCCAGTTTCAAAAAAAAAAAAGTTTGAAAGTAGGCAATAGGGCGTGTGGTGCGCGTGTCTCGAGAGGGAAATAAGGTCAAGAACTTCTCCAAGCGTGCGTACGAGCTAGCTGACGGCTCGAGTGACGAAATGTGCGATAGGGACTCTCGCTGCGTTGCTTGTGCTGTCAAGATACACAGGTGTGCCCGCCTAATACTTTTTGACAACAAGGTAGAAGTTTGAATTCGTTGTAGCTATACTTGCATGCATGGCCTGCTATGTGTGGCGCTCATGGAGCTTTCGCAGCTATCTTCAGTGACACCTGTGCCATCCTGCATGCTTAATTGGATGGCAGGATAGCTAGCTGCGTGTAGTGATGAGGTGACAAGACAATTATTTGGTCATTGATCGGTCGATAATTAATCTTGCATGGCGGACCTGCTTTCCTACGAAAGAGACATGCATGCTGATCGAGATCACGCATTCATACAGGTGCAGATGCATCCATCGAGAGAGAAGGATCGTGCAGATCATAGACGACACACGCATGGCGCATGGCTAAGCTTGCCTGTACCGGGCAAGGTTTGCAATTTCGGAAAAACCGGAAAAACCGCTACCGAGAAAACCGGTCCGGTAAACTAAAAAAACCAAACGGTTTACTGATGTGTTCGAAAACATAGTGTCGATTTTTTCGAAATACCGGTCGGTTTTGCTAACCGGACAGGACCGGTAAGTCCGGTTTTTCCGGTAAAACCGGACCGGTTCGTCCGGTTTTGCAAACCTTGGTACCGGGTGGCAAAAGGTGAGCCTAGCTGTAGCACAATCGTACCTTGAGGATGAGAACATGTGCATTTTCAGAGTTTTTTTGTACAATGATAGTATCTGTGAAGCCTGTGTGACTGTGCGACGGTCCACGTATCGATCTAGTACGTACGGTTACGCCTACTGTCACTCTGCCAGCAACACATAGTGCTGTTGAGTGTGTAAACTTGCAACGTGTTTGACGGCGTACCAATTACTGAGCTGTTTTTTTTACACACGCAAGGTCAAGTGAGTCAATCGGCACGTGTGCAACTTATGTCAGCACGTTGCCCCTCATCCACTCAATTTCGTCGACCAGCTGGGCCGGCCGCCTACTGCTCAAATTGTTGCCCAAATAACCTGCAAAAGTCATCAGAGACTGTATTGTTATCGTTGGTAGTAGTTTTCTGGAGATTACTGAGGAATATTTGCTTTGATTGATCGCCCCGTCGATCGGTCAATCTATTAGCGGCTACACGTGATGGTCGTATTATCTTAGTGACCTCGCATGCATCGCCGCACAAATTTGACTACCGATCGACTCCCATTTCGGCAGTCCAATCGTAGCAATGGATAACCGGACGGAAGACGCATATAATCTTTTAATTACTCTCTGTAGCTTACTGTGTTTACATCAATACCTTTATTCAGAATGTTCAGACTTTAGACTTTCAGAGACATGAGGCCAGCTGATCGTATGACCAGAGCTGTTATTTTGTATTGAAACTTGAGGGCCAGCACTAATATTCTATATTTATTGTGGTTATGCAAGATAATAGCGTACCTTTAGAGTAGTTAGGTAGTCGATCATTTGCTAGCTAAGGAAGACGCAAAATATGTAGCTGTCCCCGTGCGGGTAATCCATTGCTGTGTCAAAAATCTCTGCTTCATCGAGTCAGAGGGTTTAGGTGACCTGATAAATCGCAACATTTGACTGCTTGGCCCTTCCACTGTCGGTAAGCAGTTTCGTATTTGTACACATCGGTATCACCAGCTGCTGCTGATGGTGAGACATTCAAAGTAGATTTTCTTAATGGTTGTGTGTAGTTAACTTTGTTATTTGAAACATATCACTCGCATGGCAAGTCATACTGGCCTTTCCTGTTTTTTCTTTTTTGATCTCGGCCTTTCTTGTTATTGTCAGACAGTCCGACGAAACAACATAGCGATAACTTGCGAATTTGGAAATAGATCAATGGGCTAGTTGGAACTTGCTATTGGACAGCCAGAAAGAGAAAGACAAATTAAGCCCAGCCACATAGTATTATGCTTCCTGGGCCAATGGTTTGAAATCCTTCCCACAATTCCTCGCCAAAATAAAATCCTTACCACAATTAAAGGGCCCTGCAATTAGTCCCGGGGTCAATTAGTCCAGGTTTTTTCTTTTTGAAAACGTACGGATCACATATTTCACATATTTCAAGACCCGAAGGCCTAGCAACAAGAACATGAAACAAACAAAGCAGAAAAAAGAACTACTAGCAGGCTTCCCAAGTTATTGTATTCAAGACTTCTCTCCCATGTTTTAGTAAGATGAAATTTCAGAATTTGTAGCAAGTTTGTTACAAATTTGTGCGAGCTCTTGCACCTTTGCCAAGTTTCAGAACATCGTTCAACACAACAAACAGTTAATTTCAGAACATCGGTGCACGCTACAAAACAGTTTTGGATCAGACATTATTGCTTGGTTTTTATTGAAAATCAAGGAATCGGCAAAGATTCCACATTGTGCCTTAGAGACATCGCATATGTCTAACTGGACAAGTAAATTATAAAATCATGCACCTTGGTGCATCTTTTTTGGTGCGACGGCCTCAATGGCAGTACCGAGAGGCCATGCCGCCTCAATGTAGTACTCTACGTACTTCACTCTAGTCACCAGTGTAACCTCCTTCGTTGGCTCCAAGCCTGTATAAGTGTATATATCCAAATTCAACCAGGTTATTAATAGTCACACTTTCCAGCTTGGTCGGAATATTTAAATACGCATTGTCAAGGTAGCAAAAGTTTCTACAGGTTTTATACGCTTACCGAATCCATCAACAAGCAGTGTGTATTGGTACAGGAGATCCATGCATATGTATGGCACGTCAAGGACATTAGGGTAAGCAGCTTTGACTTCTTGAGCGCTCAGTGAACAAACCTTGTCCGCGGCAGCTTTGTATGCCGCAGGTGTAGACTTTCACTGGGCGTCTCATTGTCAATGAAGCCAAACTGTGCCATGAAGACGTGAGTATTTTTCGTATTAAAGAGTAGCCAATTCAGAAGGACAAGTGACATTAGTAAGAGGAGTTAAAAGGTAAGTATATGTTGCGTTATACCTGAGCAGCCTTGTCATAGAAAAATGATGCGAGGTAGAGGTCGTCCTGGCCCGCTCCTCCACCACCATTCCACACGCCATTGAAGGAGCAGTTCTTGGTTTCACAAGGTGGATTCAGGTTTAGTGCACTGATTATTTCTTCTCGGCACTTATCATACACTGCTCCTTCTGGTGTGGCTGTTGCATCATATTCCTCCCCATTGTAGCTATAGTTTCCTTGAAGACCGGAAAATGTTCCTCAATTAAGTATTGCCACATATATTATTCTCGAGAAAACATTCAAACATTCCTCAAACATACCGGTGAACCCACGCAACATGCAGTAGCTAAATGGACCGTTCTTTGCCTTCAGGATCTCTGCACGAGCAGCTAAAGCGCCATAGATCAAGTAACTGCATGCAGAGGCAGTCCGAAGGAGATGGTTTTCAATATCATAAGGTATATAATTATTTTGTCATGTAACAAACTATAATTCTGAGAATAATATTTGTTTAGGGCTAGTACAGAACTTTATCGTGGTCCAAAAATCTTCTGCTTTTTTTGTTTTTTAGGCACTAAGAAATTATGTTTATCTAGATTACACGTACAAATCAGCACACAAGAAAAACAGAGAATAATATGATACGAAAGGAACTTTATGTAAAGAAAGCTAGAATATGGAATGTCAAACCTGTGAACATATAAATTATAGTCCCTGCCCTTGAGGTACACTTTTGTAATGTAAGGATCTTTCCCATCAGGGACAGCTGGAGCATTGGCGGCAGCGTTTGCAGAAATGGCATAAGCCATCTGAACAGATCCACCTCCCATATCAGCCACACCAATCGTTTTTGAGTAATCCCCTCCCAACTTACCCAGAAGATAATTCAAAGCAACCTACAATGCATACCATTTGTGTCATGGTTTCTAAATTGACTACAAAATATGTTATCCTACTAGTCATTAGGGATGGAGTGACTTTTCATAGAAGAGACCAAGTTCATACCCATAGGTAAGAGCCTTCTTGAGATCCTTCAAGAACCGTGATCCATTTAGGGTTGTACTGAAATTTGCTTTTGGTGTGAACAACATCCCGAACCTGCATGGTAACGATGGAGCAATTACAGTATAGTCTATTTTGTATTATATAAATGACATAACTAAGTTGATAAGGTGAAATTACCGCTTCGAGAATCTGCTCTGCCTTTTCGTCTCCGATTAATCTTAGACCAGCGGTCGCCTGCAATTTTGATTAGCCAGGCACTGTTGTAAGCTTGAGAAGAAATCAAAGTTTAATTTGATGGAATGGGAGTAAGCTTTAATCATTTTCATTCTGAACTTGTTGCAACGTTTCCACGGAACAAAATTAGAAAGTTGAAATTCATTATTACCCCATGTTTCAGAGGAGTTGTTTTCTGAAGCCTCAGGGGGACAATGTCTTTGGCCTTCTCAAGAAGAGGCAGTATGGAGTCTGCAGCCTCTTGAGGTCGACCTGCATATGAGCTCAGACCAGGCTTTACCTGCATCAACACATAAATATACACATTATCTATGACATGCAACCAACTAATTCTTATTATATTGTTGGTGCATAATTTTCTTAGGCATGCAGAAGGCAGCTTAATGCCTCTCCAATTAATCTTAGACCAGCGGTTGCCTGCAATTTTGATAGGCCAGGCACTGTTGTAAGCTTCAGAAGAAATCAAATTTTAATTTGATGGGATGGAAAAGGCAATATTTAATATTTAGTGCTATTTATCGTTGAGTTAAGGTTTGTAAATTTAACCGTTTTCATTCAGAAGTTGTTGACACGTTCCCCACCGATCTAAACTAGAAAATTGAAATTCATTACCCCAAGTTTCAAGGAGTTGTTTTCTGAAGCCGCAGAGGGACAATGTCTTTGGCCTTCTCGAGAAGAGGCAGTATGGAGTCTGCAGCCTCTTGAGGTCGTCCTGCATATGAGCTCAGACCAGGCTTTACCTGCATCAACACATAAATATACTCATTATCAATGACAAGGCAACCAACTATTTATCATTATATTGTTGGTGCATAATTTTGTTAGGCATGCAGAAGGCGGCTTAATGCAGTACAATTTCAGATTTATGTCTATTCTTCTTAATGAAATACTTGCATGACACGTTTTTGGAAAAGGTTGGTGCTTTTTTAAATTCATCTTTTTCTTTCTGAAGCTCAAAGACCATGACCAAAGTAGAGTAGGAATATCTGAGTACTCGCTGATGAATGAATTTGTGTGCGTGTACCTTTGCAAAGAACTCGATGTCATCGCCGATCTCTACGCGGTCCATCTTCTTGTCGAACTTGATATCATTGCCGATCTCTACGAGGTCCTGCTGGCGCAGGTGGAGCCAGCGCGTCAGACGTCCCAGGGGCAGCACTGCCGGCAACGACCTGTGGCAGAGAGCCAACAGGGGCAGCAGTGCACGACATATCCTGGGATGGAGCAGCTAGCGCCGATTGGTGGACCCGGCTGGCATCAGCCTGCCGCGACAAGGCGACAGGGGCAGCGGGTGCAGCAGCAGTAGATGTACCTGAAATCAAAGCAGGACCAATATGAACAACAGGTGCAGCATCAAACTCCGTCAGAAACTCAAAGTCGGATGACGGACGAGATGAACTCTCAGCGAAAGGGAAGGAGGTTTCATCAAAGATGACATGACGGGAGATGATGACTCTGTTGGAAGCGATGTCTAAGCAGCGATACCTTTTGTGGTCAGAAGGATACCTGAGAAACACACACGGTGTGAAGCGAGGGGCTAACTTATGCACAACGGTCGCCGAAAGGTTGGGATAGCACAAACAACCAAACACTCGGAGATGGTTATAAGTAGGCTGGACACCATGGAGGACAAAGAACGGTGTGGAAAAGGCTAGAGTCTTAGTGGGGTGGCGATTAAGCAGATAAGTGGCGATGTGCAGAGCCTCAATCCAGTAGGATGGTGGAATGCTA
This sequence comes from Eragrostis tef, assembly GCA_000970635.1. NCBI lineage: Eukaryota > Viridiplantae > Streptophyta > Magnoliopsida > Poales > Poaceae > Eragrostis > Eragrostis tef. The sequence continues at coordinate 98,138 of LAPY01001163.1, forward strand.
GCCTTAAATAGGAGGGAGCGAACAATATTGTTAGTGGTGTGAATAATGCGCTCAGCATGGCCGTTCTGTGGGGAAGTGTAGGAACACGACATGCGAAGGGTGACGCCGTGAGTAAGAAAGAACGTGCGGAAGGAAGAGTTATCAAACTCTTTACCGTTGTCGCACTGAACGCTCTTAACGGGGACGCCAAACTGAGTTGAAACGAAAGCGAAAAAATGAGTAAGAGTTGGAAAAGTGTCAGACTTGAGTCGAAGGGGAAAAGTCCAAAGAAAATGCGATCAGTCATCAAAAATAACTAAATAATATTTGTAACCCGAAACACTAACAACTGGGGATGTCCAAAGGTCACAATGTATTAAATCGAAATTCTTGGAGGCACGAGAACTCGAATGACTAAAAAGAAGGCGGACATGACGCTCGAGCTGACAAGCATGACATAAATGTTCTGACTCGTTTTTATTACAAGGAATAACAGAAGATGAAACTAGACGTGACAATGCTTCATGACCTAGATGACCAAGACGCCGATGCCAAAGTGTGGAAGAGGCGGAGCCGGCCGCAAGTGCTAGTGGGCGAAACACCGATGACAGGAGGGGGTACAAAGTTCCGGAACTATTGCACCTGACGATCACGCTCTGGGTGTGGAGGTCCTTCACAGAAAAACCATAAGGGTCAAATTCAACAGAACAATGATTATCTATAGTGAATTGACGGACATAAATAAGGTTCTTAATTAACTAAGGGGAAACAAGAACATTATTAAGGTGAAGGGCACCCCGAGCAGATGGAAAAGATAAAGAACCAGTACTAGAGACGGATAAAATGGAACCATCACCAACAATGATATGAGAAGGAGTGGAAAAAGATGGAGGGTTGGAAGTGCAAAGAGTACCGGAGTTTGATGTCATGTGTGTTTCTGCACCAGTGTCCATGTAGAATTTCGTCGACGGCCGCTGCAGGGTCATTGTGCTGAACGCGGAGGCCAGGGCGTTCTGGTCCTAGTACAACCCACTGTGAGGGGGCACCAGGCCCGGATGCGGCATGTTGGGCTGGACAGGGAAGCCTGGCGGGGTGGCCTGCGGTGGCCCGTACAAAGGCCTGACGTGAGGTCCAGCGAAGAAGGCCTGCTGAGGCGCGCCCCCGCGGGCCTGTTGCTGTGGCTGCTGATGGGCCGCGGGAAGGCGAGCTGGGACGGCCTGGCGCGGGTCCATCTGACCGGCCCACACCTGGAAGGTGCTGGTCAGTGGATTGTAGCTCGTGGGCCAGCCGTATGGGCTGGGGAAGGGGCGCGGTGCAGGCCCGTTGCTGGAGCCAGAACCCTGCTGGCCTTGCCGCCTGCCACGGCGATTGCGGCGGGCCAC
>LAPY01001163.1:126071-136958 GCA_000970635.1 Eragrostis tef
CCCGATGTTGCTTGTGGATTCCAAGAAAGGTAAGATTTGTGAGAGTAAAATAATTACCAAATGCGCACTAAGGTCGCATACTATTTCTTTTAGGGGAAAGAAAACTAAAAGGCACACACATAGAGAAGCAAAGCACACTTGCACTGCCTTTTTTCTTTCTTTATCTGAATGTCATATTTATTCTCTCTGATTGATGCAAATGTTCCTCTAGAAATACTTGTAAAGGGACGTGAGGTATATAGGCTGTTGGAGTGCTGATCATAGGTGTTGTGATTGGAAAGAAGAAATGTCAAAGTGTAGGGGAAAGGATAAAAGAAACTAGGGCTGTTGTTAAGCAGTATTTGTTCCCTTTTCCTGATGTTTGTGTTAGTCTTTCTAGGAGTGATATGTTTCTTGTTGTTTCAATTGTAGTGTCGTGGATCACAATTTGCCGGAAGGCCTCCTTGCATCGATTGATAGTGACAGTACTGGTGTGATAGCTCAAAATGAAAACATCAGCCCTCATCATGTGGCTTCATCCCTCTTCCCCCCTACTTCCACCCCTGATCTGCCACCATACAAGTCCTGCTTCTTTCAACTGCCCAGGTAATTCTTGATTGTCTCTTACAGTAATATGTGTTGTTGTTATTTTTAACGTAGCATTAAAAATTGTGCACTTTGTGTTTTTCAGGTTCAACTCTGGGCATGAGGCCATTGAGCTGTGAATACAACAGAGCAAAAAGGGGTCGCCTTTCCTCTAAGCTGGGAGTAAGTATCAAGACTCAAGAGCCATGTCCCTTTGTACTGTGCTAGACCAATCAGTCAATATAAATTAATCTTTCTGTGTTAGCCCCTCCTGATGGTCGTGTTGTTGGTCTTTTATATGGTTTGTCTGCAGGGACTATCATGACCCCATCAAGTGGAGGAGAGTGAAGAAAGCTTTAACAAATACTAGGTGCATCTTCAGAGAGGAACAACAACAAAGGAAACAAGTAGTCTTTCGGTCGGTTTAGGTATAGAGTTAAGTATATTATAGGAGTCTCATAATAATTCCAGTCATTTAGCTACCAGCTTTTGCCAGATTCAAGGATCTTTAGAAGCTGAACAAAGCATCATGTTGAGGCTTAGATACAGGTAAATCGTAGATGTAGTAGTAGCCATTTGTAGTGAAGTGACATGGCTAAATACAGACATCAGAAGATAATCAGGTAGAGAGAAAGGGGGTGGACAAAAGCCAGAGAGGCTGCAGTCTCAGTAGGAAAAGTGATGAGGGGAGCTCTGCTGGGACCAGAGTCCTCACGGGTGCATAGAATCAAAGCGGAATCACCCAAGCAGTTCAGCAGAGACCCCTCTCATCAGTAACCTATTTTGCCCGTTGCTATTGTATTTTGTCCAGTGCGCCGTCCACCTTTTATCCTTTTCACCCTTGTGGTAGAACAGAACTATTATAAAGAAGTTTAGCAGACAAAGTAATGAAAAGGTTATATTAGTCATATTTTTCTTTGGTACATGCTTATAGTATGCTGAAGGAGTTATATTTGCTCTTTTTGGGGGGAATAAGAGTTTTTGTGTTGCATTTGTCTGAACAAAACTGCCTGCTGCGGTTCTGAATTTTTCAGTAAATCTGTTCAGGCCCCTTTGAGATCCTGTGGATATTGCATTGTGTTTATTTTTGTCTTTTTTTTTAATGAAACAGGAGAGGCTTCAAATGGAGTCTAGCTTTAGTGAGGATTTTCATGTGATCAGTACAAAGTTTCTAATATCGGTATTGATTTGAATATTGGTCTCGCTAGCTTGACAATTTCCTTGGCCAACCGAAAACGGAACGTGTGAGATTGAGGAGAATCTTGTGACGTAAAGTGACGTGCCTGTGAACGAAGAACTGGTGGCCGGCTGCGGGAGGGGAACAACAGACGCATCACTTGTTTTTTTTTTAAGGAACATGGCAGGTGCTCTGCCGTTGCATTATGCAACCGCAACGAGAATTGGAAAAGTGGTCAATATAGATGGGTCTTACTCATGAATGACTTTAACTACTGACTGGTTCACAATGTTTGAGCCAAAACCAGTCCATAGTGCAAGAGAGGGATGAGAGTGATATAATATTTTTTATTTACTATAGCCAGTCCATAAGCATATAGACAACTTTTACTATTGACTCCTTAGAGCAACCGCAATGTGGTAGAGAAAAGTAGTCCATATGAGTGGGCCCGTAGCAGGTAGTCAATAGTTATAGATTTACAATGTCTGAGTTAAAACCAGTCTATAGTGCAAGAGAGGGATGAGAGTGATATAATATTTTTTATTCGCTATAGCCAATCCATAAGCATATGGATAGCTTTTGTTATTGACTCCTTATAGACTAGTTGCACAATGTAGCATGCAGTCAATAGCGATTATTTTACTCCCTATTGACCACTTTACTACCACATTGTGGTTGCTCTTACAGACTAGTTGCACAAAGTATCATGGAGTCAATAGCGATTATTTTATTTTCTATTGACTACTTTAGCACCACATTATGGTTGCTAAGTAGTCTTGTAGATAGAAAAACATCAGAAGCTCAAACACAGGCCAGCACGCCTCAAACCGGTGAATAAAAGCTCAAGAGGCCAACAGGCTGCACTCACTACTAAAAAAAGAAAAAGAGAAAGCAAAATATAGAACTAAGCACACCTTTGTCAAAGTACATGATCAATTGCTACTTCTCAGGAGGTGGTGATGCCTGCTTGGTCCGATAGTCCTTGCATCGCCCAGCAATAATACTCTATGTCCTCTTTTGCAAGATATGCAACCTGGAGTTCGTTCTTTTTCTGTCTCTCAAAAATCACTTGGTTTGATTGATGGTCGCAGTTCCTGCTAAGCGCTGCATGATACGGTTTGGGGCGAAACTGTTCAGGTAAGCGCGCATCCTGTATGTAAATACCAGCAGCAGCGCTGTCTAATGAGACGCGTCATATAGAAATAACTAGGTGAATTCCCCGCGCGTTGCTGCGGAATTTATGATGAAATTTTTATTTACTACCAGATGAATTCAGTAAATGGTAAAGGGACAATGTTTATTTGTGACATGCAGCCATGTTAAGGAATGAGGAGAGATACTCAGTGTAGTACAAATGTGTTTATCAATGTGTAATTATTATTTTCTTTACAAAATCAAAAAGAAAAATAAGTAGTCTGATTTTCATTTGTATATGCCTGAGTCCTTTTCATTGAAACATGCATGGATGTATGGTTTCCCCCGTTTTTGAAGTTATCAATAATGATCACGTGACCATCAGCTGGCACTTGCTTGGTAATTCCTTCATACTTAGATATAATTGTGAGATTTAGACATACTTTTGGTCTTGTAGCATCCACGTATCTGCTATGTATCTTCTTGGGAGAAGTGGCTGAAGAGCCATGACGATGAAAATGTGATTTCGATTACTGCCATCCAGATGGAAAGGAGTCTAGATTTTGGTAGTAGTACAAAGAAGGTATGACATACAAATTAAAACTAAAGATAAGATTAATATATTTATAGAAAGCATTTTAAGGAGATGGGTATAAAGGTAAAAAGAAAGTGAGCATGGTAAGTTGCACTTAGGTCAAGGTGAAACCTGCTCAAGTCTTGTTTATGCAGTTATGCTCCATCAGTTTTGGCTCTGGCTCTGTGGAGTAGATCAACAATACAGGCTGGAGGGACATGAAGTATTGGAATTTTTAGTTGTCCTTGTGAGAGTTAAATTGCAGAAATTAAAGGAGAGATTGAAAGCGTAGTAATTCACTACAGTTTTGTATGGTGACATATTTAGTTCGAGTCAATAATAGTACATTTCAATATTGCAAATTATTCTGTCGTAAAAGCTGTGCATGAGGCAATAATGAAATCAAGCAAATGAGGAGGCATTTAACTGTCCGGTAAAATGCTTCAACTGACAGGAAATTTGATAATTGCATCAGTATAACGGATAATGCAACAACTAAATTATGGACGTCTTCTCAAAGAATAGTGTGCAATCAGTTGAATAGCCCATAAACCTTTTCCTGAATTAAATCAGCAACACAGCAACAGCCGCACCTCTCCTTCAGGTGAATACACATATCTGAACCTACTGGAACAGAGCATGTAAAATGCAGTGAGCTCGGGCATGCTGACATCCACATATGAACTCTGTAAGCTTACTGTAAAAAGATATGATTACAGTATGAAAGAATAACTCTACGGTCAAAAATGAAAAGTTTATGGATTAGAAGATAAGACATTCAAAAACAGTGCAAAAGAATTTGTATCTAACACATCCACTGAAACAAAAACAACTGAGCACAGTAGATTTTTTTCTAATCAAAATTTAGTTTGTCGAGTTTGATCGTGTCCTGCAAAAATGTGCAGATTCTTCAAATCTTGTAGAGGGCAATGGCAAAATCAGATGAAAATAAAATTTCTAAGCCCAACATTAGCATAGCACATACTCTGTGAAGCGTGAGAAGGAGATTGAGATCCGTGTGACTTGATTGTCGGATAGAAAAGCTGATTCATGTAGGCGCTGGTCCATATATGTCATCTCTCTTTTATAAAGGCATGATAGCTGAATATTTCAATGACAATTCATGAAGTAAGGAAACAGGATGCGACAACAGAGAAGACGTCCATTGGGAACATGTAAAAATTCAGAGATATGTAAAACAATGGTAGAATGATTAAAATAAAAGGCCAGACGACAGTTCATGAAGTAAGGCAACAGGATGCGGCAAAGGAACACTTGTAAAGTAATAATACAAACATTTTTTCTTACCCAAACGACTGAAGGAAACCAAATATCTTGCAATATATCCAAAGGAGAAATAAAATAGACCTGGAAGAGAGGGTAACGTACAATTGTAATGTTAGAATTGTTAAAAATAAAAGGCGATGAGGACAACTGAACTGGTTGAGTGATTTTCTTTTTTACCTGGACTGCTGAAGAACGTAAAAGCTGTGGCTATATCTGGAGGGTAAATCAACAGAAATGATGCAGCGGGGATCCATTCACCTGAGTAGAACAGCTGCAAAGGTGATTCATGGATGTTTTAGTAAGAGGCATTGCATCAAATAGTTGGAGTGCAGAAAAAATGCTAAAAATCTGAGACAACAATGGTTAAAAAATAGAATGGATAAGATTTAAATTGGAGAACTTGTATGAATTGAGGCCAAAAGCAATAGCAATGGTAAGAGCACCGGGCAACAGGAAGAAACGGTTGATAATGTGAGGCAAGAAAGAGAACGCAATCTGCAGGAGCGTTAGGGTATTTGATGATTGGATTGGTAACTGGCGTAACTGATGAACTAATTGCACATACTCTCCTTGAGAAGCCATTATTAGTTGTAATGGTTGGAGAAACGGAGGAGCAAGAAGCGGGGAGATGACAGAGGAGGAAGAAGGGGGAGCGCTTCGGCTGCCTAGGCGATGCGGCATCGCAAGGCAGGCTGGAGCCGCGGCGGCGGGCAGGCAGGGGGGGCACGCAGGGGAAGCGGCGACTGGCAGGACGGGGCGCGAGGCTGCGGCGGCGCGGCGCCCGGCGGAGAATGGGCCGCTTGGGCCGAATTGCAGCAGCGTGCGGGGGGCGGGCGGATGCGGGAGGGAGGGAGAGCATGGAGAGACAGGAGGAAGGAACGGACAGGATGCGCTGCTGGCCGGGATCCAATGGATGAAATAATTTGGGTGACGTGGACGCACGAGAGCTCAGCTTTATAAGAGTCATTTAAATGACTCTTAGTGGGTTGCATCTATATAAGATATATAGATAGGAGTAGGAAACAGCAGCGCTGTCTAATGCTCGGATTTTTCATTCAGTATTGCACAGTCAACACCTGGTCAAGGTAGCAAAATGGCCATGCGGCTGCTGGCGGTGTTGCTGCAATACTCCCTGGTGATGCCCCTGGGTCAAGGGCACGATGACGGTCCTCACCTACGCTACACAGGAGCATGGGCACGGAGCTACGACAGTGTTGTGCCATGGCTAGCCACTCGCACGACTACTACTGCTCTACTCTTGCCATCGTTCGAACCGTCCAAGCCTCGTCCCTAAGCATCCTTTACAAGAGCAGCGCATCGGTCAAACTAACACGGTCCGACCTCCACTTGAACAGGTGCATTCAGATGGCCCAAAACAGCCCGGACCACCCTATAACATCGGTATATATTCACCATTCACCAAGACGTAAATCCCCTACTACAACTACATGCAAAATCTTGGGTTGTCGCATCTAATTTCTAAGCGGTAAAATGGAATGCAAGACGCCGAATAAAAAAAGATAAAATCAATTGCAAGAGAAGGGCAATAAATTTCTCAAGATTACCCAGGTCTGTCGGCCAAGCTATATACTTGTCCAAAATATCAAAGAGCATTACAGATCTGTTATTGCCTCAAACTTGTGTGGCTAAACGACCATAGTCCTTCTAAGAAGCTAGCTGCAAAAGGATAGCTCTGCATACCTAATTAGCAGGCTATCTATTTCAGAGACTAAACAAAGCGACCTAAAACATTTATTTGCTCTGAGAGATCGAAGAGGCAGATAGCATCTAGCTGCATGCTGGTGCGCTCTTGAGGAACGATTCACGTAGTGCTTGGTACCTAAGCTTCAGCTTGTCCAGCGGTGGCAGGTGATCCTTCACGATGGGCGAGCTCAAGAAACTCGCCATCCAAGCACACAGAGAAGGGAACTTCTCCTCTGTGATCATCTTCACGCCGGTGATCTCCTCGTATAGCGGAATCACGTACGAAAGCGGGCCGAGCGATAGATCGACAAAACCCATCTTCTTTCCGGCGAAGAATCGCTTTCCATCGAGTTCTTTCTCAAGAACTAGCAGCTGCTCCATGGCAGCCGCGTGTGCAGCCTCCTGTTCTTGCCCTTGCATTGTGAACCACTTCCAAATCGGTGGTGAGAGCTGCCAGAATTGTACATGCATGCATACATAGATCTCCTAAACGTCTTGAATTATGGATGAATGAAAATACTCAAAGGTTTAAACCAGATTAGTATAATTTCTAACCTTGTCTGTCACAAAGCGCGCCCAGAAACGGGCCATGGCACGCTCGTAAGGATCCTCGGGCAAGATGTTGTCACCGAAGTGCTTCCACTCCTCATTGATGAACTCGAGTATGGCCTCGGATTCCGCGACTGGGTTACCTTTGTAGACCAGCACAGGAACCTTGTTGTGCACAGGGTTGTACTCCAGCAGTTGACTACTCTTGTTCTTGAGATCCTCCTCGATGTAGTCGTACTGGATGCCCTTCATCCTTAGCGCCCATACCACTTTGAGGACGTAAGGGCTCGACCACACACCGAACAGCTTCACTTCGTTGCCTTGGTCTTCCTGACCATTCATGGCAGAGAGGTGTATGTATGTACTGTCGTGAGTTGTGAGGTTAATGGTGGCTTCATCATCCATCAGATCGTTGCCCTATTTTTGTAGTAATGTTTCTTGTGGTGGAGAGAGACCGAGAGATTGGTGTCAACGTTTAGTCAGTTTTGGTGGCTTGACTAGTCATCATAGTTCATTCAACCGCATCACGGAGGTATTTATGCAGTTCCATTGGTCAGCCATACTGTTATAGTCGTTGCATAATTGCATTGTGAGTTTGAGACTACGAGAAAAGATTAGCTGATACGTAATATGATGTATCCTAGTATAGAGAACAAAATTTTTGTGTCATGGCAGCTGAACATTGTTACGTTGACGTGAGATATTAATTACTGGGAAACAAAATTCAGCTGTCGTTCGTGCGTGCATGGAGGACTTCATCAGGCACGGGTTTCATTCAGATTCATCGTTGGAGACCTCGACCTCGACGTATCCCTTGGTGACGTAGTGTTCCTAGGTGCTGCGCATGAGCTCGCGGTTCGCCTTCACCAGCTCTTGGACCCGGGCGGAGCTCCGGCGTTGGTCGGCGGGGATGCTTGTGGGCTCCACCTCCGGGCGACGCCTGTACGACGGCCATGACGAACTTGACGTGGTCATCGGGGACCCTGCTCGCCGGTGGATGGAGGCATCGGGGACTACTACGAGGGCGACCAGGGCGTCCACAACGGCCACGGCATCTATCGATTTCTACCGCAGACCAAAAATTGAAACCGTCATTTGATCATCGTGTAACGCTAACTGGATGCGTTTAAACATCTGTTGGACTTTTCTTTCTGCGTGATAACACCTGCTGTTGGAACACAACAAAGGGCGAGGCAGTGGTCCTCGCTGTCGCCGCCACCGCTGCCGGTAATACCAACAACAAGGCGCGCGAGGGGAGCACGATCGCAATGAGCGCACGGTGCCTGATGAAGTCCTCTCGCGTGCATACAAAGGAGATTGTCAGTCTTCGCGTGCTGCCGCATCGGCGCTAAACGGCGATGATGAGGACCATGACATGCAGAGGCTTCGGAGCTCCGGCCAAGTTCCTTTTTGTTTCTCACCAAACGGGCAGAACTCCTTATCTGAGCGCGTGCGCGCGTCGCTCAACGTCGCGACACGTGCCCTTCCCAAATGGGTTCAGTAACGAAGAAGACGACGACCACGTGCGATCCCATTTTCCTGGATTGGGCTGGGCTTGGATCGGGTGGGAATCAAGGTTTACAACACCGTTTTGACCGGAAAAATCGGACTAGACCGAGATGTCCGGTTACCGCGAAAACCGGAAAAACCGTTCAAAAACCAGGACAAAATTTAAATGACGAAATTTGAATAAAAAAGTTGGAATTTCCGGTAAATAGGTCCGGTTTATCGGTAAACCGGACGAAATTTCCGGTAAAGCGGAGTAAACCGATATAAAGAGAAGAAATGAAAAAATACAAATAAAGTTGGAAGTTTCAAAAAAATGAAACAAAAATATGTAAAAAAACTAGATGCAATTTGCAGTCCAATGGTAGAAACAAAACACACAGATTCGTTCGTTTCATCTATAAAAAAATTGAGAAGTTTGCTGGTTCATAAAAAGGTTTTTTTTCTTCTTTTTTTTCTTTTCCTTGTTCTACTCTGAAACCTCCTCGAATTTTTTGCCATACGAAACGGTCGAATCTACGTGAATGGTTCCACCTTTGGACTGCAAATTCGATCTAGTTTTTTAATTTTTGTTTCAAAATTTTTTAAATTTTTATTTTTTTCGTAATTTAAAATCGGTTTACCGCGGTAATGCAAACCTTGATGGGGATAGGGCCAAGCGGGGCCCAGTGATAAGAAAATTAAATATTAATTAAGTCAGCAGGATGCTTTGGGATTCGTGCCCACTAGAACACTTCTCTTTATTTATCGAAACAAAAAGTAGTCCGACTCGGGCTCTATGTAGCACAAAGAGGTAGAAATAGAATATATACATACACTTAAAAGAAGTTCAGGTATGCTGCCTTGCCAAATAAGCAATGGCATCTACTAAGACATTGCTAATCGTTAATTAGTTTGTCCTCGCTAAAACAGACATACTATATGCAATGCAAAAAAGGACCAACTGCTCCTCCTTGCAAATTATTAAAGAAATAACAAATCCAACTGTTTTGTCCTCTCAAAAATCAAGGAATAAACAATCCACTGTTTTTCTACTTGCAAAAGTAAAAAATAAAAACCACCAGTCTTATTAATTACACAACGGAGCCATCTCAGACCAACAAAATAAGCAATGAAGAAGGAAAAACACGAATCAGTGAAGAGGAACCAAATCATTTTACATATGTTCCTTGCTAAGTGCTAGAGGGAACTCTGTATAATTTGATTCTTCTCATCCGGTTTCCTCATCCACACAGCAATCTCCTTCTTGAACCTCTCCATTGCCGGCTTTGGCAATAGCATTGACACCACAGTTGAGTCCTCACCATCTTTGTTCTTACACCTCATGTGGTCGCTTCCTAGCTTTGAAGCGATGTCTCCAACAAATGGTATACCACCACCAACATATTCAGCAAAAAGCTGCAGCCCTTTTCCTGCACCTATCCATTTTGTGTCGCAAACCTCGTATGTTCTTACCTCCTCCAAACAAGGCTTCTGCCTCAACGACGCTATTGTCTTCACCATTAACTCCATGCACTCCTTTGTCACGCTACGCTTGGTTCTCTGCACAATCTCAACCGTGTCAAGAAGTGGCTGCCTACAGAGCTCATCAACAGTTAATTCTGCTATGGGAGAAAAATGTGTGTTGCCGTAGTAACCCCGTGGGATAGGGGTATGGCGGTTCCACCTCCCGCGAGCATTCATAGTGATCATAAGGCGCACCCGCTGACTCGGTCGGTATCCCAGTGCAATTGTACGGCATCGCCACATGACAGCAGTTAGTAGTTCAAAGGATGTTGCTGAAGCAGCAAGGTGTTCCGGTATGTGACTTCGTAGGGTCGCCACATCGCTTGGTCCAAAGATGAAACACTTAGATACCATGTGTTGGAGCGGAGTCGAGAGCATTATATCCTCACATGGGGAGTCTAAGCTATTTAATAATGGTTCATATAGTGGTTCTGAATATGTGATTGGAAACGGGCTATGTGGTGTAGATAAAAGCTCTCTTTTCCAAACAGGGAGAATACTTGGTACAGTTGCACCAGATGCCAGTTCATATATAGTTGACATGATTTGAATCATACCAAAACCATCTGTGATGTTATGACACATGTGTAATCCAACAACAAATCCGCCACATTTCAGTCTTGTCATCTATAACAAGAAATACGAAGAAGCATCGTCATTTAATATGTGTAGAAATAAACATAATAGTAAAGAGAAGAAATTTATATAATGAATTGTTTAGGATATAATAATTTTAGAGGAAATTCTTTTGGATCAAGTAATAATAAGCTTTCTCTTTTGTTTGTACTAGAGTGAAATGTGTCAAATTATCTATGTTAGACTGCGGCAGATCACCAGCCTGTTCGTCTGGCTTATTTGCAGCCTGCAGCAGCAGCAGCAGATACCG
>LAPY01001164.1:0-11058 GCA_000970635.1 Eragrostis tef
GGCCGGCTTGACAATCCTCTACCATGATTTTGCACATCAGCAGAAGCAACTAGTTCAAATTTAGTAAATCCTCGAATGGTTGCTCCAGATTCTACACAGCCTGAACCTGTCTGCTTCATAGCCTTTGCATCATGATGGCTGAACTCCCCGATGGTAAAAGGTAAACAATAGTATGCATCGCACATTTACTCTTTGCCAAAGTCTGCACTGTAGTGCGCACTAGACTCGAGCTTCTTCGCATCATTTAGCTTCCTCACAGCCTGAAACACAAGTATGCAAAGAAATTGTCAATGCCCATCCACCAATTTGTTAAGGTTACACTGAAGTGAGTATTAAAGACTGCGCACCTTCATGAAATCTTCATGGACTACATAGTCCCTCTCTGCACGAATCGCAGCCATACCGGCCTCAGTACAGACATTCCGGAGATCAGCTCCATTGAAACCCTAAAAGCAGACAAAGTTAGGAGAAACAAGCAATGAAATAAGAGAGATAAATATGCTCACACAAATAACTCACCTCGGCTAATTTTACAACAGCTTCATAATCAATTTCCCCGTGCTTGGCAATACCAGCTGCATGAATTTTAAGAACTTCCATTCTTCCTTGCTCATTGGGCAGTGGAATCTCAATCTTCCTGTCCAGGCGTCCAGGACGCAGAAGTGCAGGGTCCAGAACATCAGGCCGGTTGGTTGCCATGATCATCTTTACCTGCTCAACCAAAACATCTTGTCAAGCGTGATTCATACAAAAACAACAAACAAGTAGTAGCAAACAATCTTCGAAAAAAAATTGGAGGGAGGGAGGGGGGAAAGTAGCCATCTTCCAAAAAACAATGGGGAGGAAGAAATAAGGAACAATGTGCAAGTCATTGTGCATTCACAAAACTATATAATCAAGAGGGGAATCTATCTCCATTATTCTCAATGGTTTTTCCTAACATCCACAACTGGAGTTTAAGGACAATTCGAGATGCAAACATGCTATAGAGTATCTTGATTCCCTAAAAAAATGACTACTGACATGGATATTCCCAGAAATGTAGATCAATCGCATAATCAATTACATGAACAAAAATGACAATACCTAACATCCTCATCAATCATCATTCACTTGTTCACACCTTGTGTATGTCGTCAAACACAATTTCAAGCTCACCAGAGAAGCTAAGAGTACATGGATAATAAAAAGAAACTTCATGCAAACAGTTTACTTACAGGAATCTAGTATTCCAAGGGCTGAAGTAAACAAATATCTCATAATATTACAGATTCGCCTTAAAAAATCCATGATTCTCAATAGGATCGGTTGATCTTGCAAACATGAGAGTAAACAGCACACTAGTATTCCCTACATCCAAATATTAACATATCAAAGTGATTAAGCTTACCTTTCCAAGCTCATCAAATCCGTCTAACTGGTTAAGGAGCTCCATCAGTGTACGTTGGATCTCACGATCAGCACTAGTACCCTCGCTAAATCGTCGGCCGCCAATAGCATCAATTTCGTCCATGAAGATAATGCATGGCTACATAAGACAATTTGACACAGAAACAATGAGTGTCAGAACAACAACGGTGCATTGAGCTAAATAGTAAGGTTTTGCATTGTTCAATTGGTAGCACTACAAGAAGTTTGGTAAAGGCATTGAGGCTCAGTAATTTCTTCTTCTAAAGAAAAAAATCACAATGATACCACCACATTAAGGCATACTCAATTTTGGAACTGAACTACATTTTTTGTGTGTTGGTACAACATAGTATTCATGTAAAATAGTACCTGAGGCTTGCATATATGCGAAATCTAGATGCTAAGTTTGAAGAGAATACATGTTCTACGTTATGCTCGTGGTAGCATATTCTACATAACACAAAATTAACCAAGGAGTGAAACCAGGACTTGACAACTTACTTGGTGCTCACGTGCATAGCCAAACATTTCTCTAATCAAACGGGCACTTTCTCCAATGTACTTGTCAATTATAGCACTTGACACAATCTGTTACAAAAAAAATATAAGTAATACATTTGATGTGTAAGAAATACTGACTGATATTTGAAGTGAAAAAAACTACACACCTTCAAGAAGTTGGCATCAATGTTACTGGCGATAGCCCTCGCCAGTAGTGTCTTCCCGGTTCCCGGAGGACCATAGAGAAGAACACCCTGGAATCAGTGCGACAAACATTACGGTTTCATGGTCAGAATACATAAATGCATTTATACTCTTTCCCTTGTATATAGAATTTGGGATAAGCAAATCTGTTTGAATTTACCTTAGGAGGTTTAATTCCAACCCGAAGAAAGAGTTCGGGGTTCATAAGTGGCAACTCGATGGACTCTCTGAGCTCTCTGATCTGATCAGACAACCCACCTACAGCAGAGTAACTGACATTTCCAGGGTCTTCATGAAGCATGTTATAGACCACGGGGTCTACCTGAAGAAGTTTTGATTCCAAATCATTTCTCTATGTAACTGACAAATTCTACAATATAAAAGCATCAACTAAACAATATGAAGAAATACCTCCCGCGGTAGAGTGCGCATTATTGTCAAGGTTGTCATGTCAAGCACGACACGAGTTCCAGAAGTTAACTTTTCTTTGTCAACTTTACTTCGGCAACCAACAACATATCGTGGACCACTGCTCGCCTTCACAATAACTTGAAGAAATAGGTGTTTATCAGTTGTTCAGTTTTGCACAGTTGATAAATAAGAACAGAAATAAAATGATTGAATTTACTGAATGATAATGAACATCAACAACATATTTCTAGTGGGGAAAGTGTCCATTCTGAAACAATGCACACAATGTACAGGAATACAGTTGAAAACACAAATGAGATGCTTGTTACTTACAGCGCTCATTATCAAGAGGCCGAAGAACCTCTCCAATAATCTGCCCCACGCTTTGCAGTGATTTCAAGTCGTCTTCGGTCTTTGTAAAGTCCTTCTTGGAATTTTTTAAGCTCTCTCTTACTGCAAGCAAATGAACAAGCAAAATCGAGTTAAATAAAATGAAACAGAGGCCCTTTATAAATCATGAAAACATTGAACTTTGAAAACTTCTTCTAAAATAAAAGTGCCCCTAAAACCAAAGGACCACTGTGGAGCGCTGCAGCTAATAATACTTCAATGTGTATAATATTTACAGAGGGGAGAAACGATCAACAACTTGCATATTCCTATAGCTCTACCTATATGTGATGTAGGATACTAAATATACAGACACAGATAAAAAAGAACTTCAAGTTTGAAAAGAAAAGGTGAAACTGCAATGAGACACAAGAGAAGGTTAAAAGAATTATTACGAAACGTGTTTTTTTACAACATGAAACCACACAACCTACCACACCCTAGTACTCGAATCTCAAGACACAGCATATTAAAAGCAGAGGGGACAAAATTAGGAGCGATTGTACAGTATACATTTCCTTCAATAAAACAGACACAAGTAGTATCTTAAACAAGTGGAGCTTCATATCAGATTCCAGGAGTTACAATATGGCTCAAAGTGCAGTAATACACAGATTCCATAAAATGCCTTGCTCTAAAACTAAAATCAACCCGAATGTACAGGCTAATTCAGGGTTCCGCAGAACAGTGCACTTCAAACCAGAATTATGAGGGTACTCTTTCCGTGAATTATACTTATCTACCAAAATACAGAAAAAACAAATAAGGAAAGCTACTGACCGACTGACGAATACTAAATTAGTGAAGAGAAAAATTAAAGGGTTCAATCTTCCTCGCAACAACTAACACGGTTGACCAAACTAAACCCTGAGTCGCCTCATGCATGCGAAACATCAGATCCGCATCAAGCATCCAGCACCACGCCACCAGATTCAGGGTTCCGAAACCGAACCTTCTGAATCAACATCCCAAGTCAAGACCCAACGCCCTAGGCCCCGATCTAGCATCGGAGCACAATGCGAAACGAAGTATAACCACTATTTAAGCCTCCAAATCAAAGCGAATCTGCACGGAAACCATTCCACATCCACAGCTCGGACGAGATCTCACGCACGCAGCTACAAACGCCTCGACAGACACTGAATCGACGGCTCCAAACCCTAGGGAGACTCGAACGGAGTGGGATGGATGCAGGGAGGGGAGTGGATGACTCACCAGTGCCGACGCGCGACTCAAGCTCCCTGCAGTTCAGCAGCTTCTTTCGGTAGTCGGCCACGGCAGCACGGCGGCGCGGGCTCTCGCGCAGTTTTGCTTCCGTCGCAAGAAGAGAGTCGCGCACGCTCACTTCCGCCCGCTCCGGTTACGTAAAATAATTGGCTCGATTATCCTTTTGGGCGGAGCGAACAACATGCAGCCTTTCGTTTCTTTTGCTAAAATTTTAGCCATTTAGAATATTGCTATTTAGGAGTACTAATTAAAGTTTAATTACAAAACTAACTGCAGAGTCTCTAAACTAATTTCCGAGACGATGGTAATTAAGACGTGATTAGAAGATGGTTACTGTAGCATCACTATAGCAAAACATATCTTAACTAGTCTAGTTAGATTTGTCTGGTAAATTAGCCCCTATCTCTAAAAAATTTTGTAATTAGACTTTATTTAATACTCCTAAATGACAAGATTCTTTTTGATGTGACGGGGCTAAAATTTTATCTCCTGAAATGAACAGGCCCTAGCCATCTGCAAACGAACACGTAGACTATAAAATCCGCCAAGCTGCACAGGAAGCGCTATAGATCACAAACAGAGCGCAGCATTACCGCGCCGGCCTGTTTGTAAATGCTCTCATAGGGTGTGATTGTTTTGGTGGCCTAGCTAGGCCCATGTATAAGAACCTACCCAGGCTAGCCAAAGCCAGTCTTACAATGTGCAAAGGCCAAATTGAGCTGTGTGTTTGGATGAATGCATAAGCAACTTTTAGCTTGGCTAAGCATGTGTTTGGTTGAGTGGCTTGGCTCTAGTGAGATCACCTTATATGCAAGATGGTAAGTTTTAGCTTTATCACCTCCTTTTTTCCTCCACAGCCAAATAACACTGGACACTCTCTAAAATCTCTATCCAACAAATCTCATCGCCTCCTGCGAGCTAGTAGAGTTCAAGCACACAGCATCCGGCATCTGCATCATCATCCGACTGTAGTACCATCTCAGTTCTCCTCGCTGTGGCAAGACTTCTCTCAATTGAAAATTCTAATCGAAACTAAAGATTTGACATCATGCCAGAAGCTTTCCTGAATTAAAGCGATATAGCTTGCGCCCAATTACAACTGTACCCAAATTATTGGAAGAAAGAAAAAGAATCCAGAAAATTTCTATTGAAATCAACCATTTGGGGCAGCGGCGGAAGCTTTCTTGAATCTGAAGCAACCAGAAGCAGGACGCGGAGCACAACGACTGTGCGGATGGGAAAATTCCTTGTGGCGGAAGGGGGGGGAGCGGTGCCAGTGAAGCTCGACGGTCTTCTCTGGCAAGCCAAGCCCATATCCAGCTTCTTGCAGCAAGGCGAGCTAGATTCGGTGCGCCCCCAATTAGCATGTTCTTGGACGCGCAAGCCATGGCCCGGGCCTCGGCTTGCAGGTCCTCGACGAGATCGCAGGGGCGTCGTGTGTTGGAGGACACGGGTGGGCACACACAGGGTGAGAGCTGAATGAAGATGCCGGGGGAAGGGCGGCACGCGGCGGTGGAGGCGCAGGGGCGGGTGCTGGACGGAGACTGCGAGGCGCCGAGGCGGTGGTCGCATGAGAGACGGGAGGGAGGTGACCGGATGCCGTGGCAGCGCGTACGGGCGTAGAAGCGGAGGCTGGCTCCGCGGAGACGATCAATTCGGGCGTTTCCAACTGGCCAGGCTATCTGCCTTCTTTTGCACAACTAGAGCCAGGTTACTTTACAGTACAGGCAATCAAACATCTCAAAAAGCAAAAATTCTGCATATGTTAAGCCTGTCTAGGTCTATAGATGTCAACCAATCACACCCATAGTTTTGCTCCTGTGGATAGACCAGCAAGCTAATATCTCAATGTGTTAAAGGGGCGGAGTTTCCATCATTAGTCTACAGAGTAAAGTGTATGTAGTACAGATATATTAACCTTAGATATGATGCAGTGCCTCCAAAGCACGTCTCTTACAAAGTTTGGTGCCTGGCTCACAAACAGTTTCGAGCCAACATTCAGAACACATGCACCATGGACCCAAAAACTGTCTGCCACATTGTTATACGCTCTAGCTAGGGCAAAGACAGAAAAACATTACACTGGATAAACTGGGAGAATATGAAGTTAGGTGCCAAGGCACCTTCCTGTCCCAGCGGCCAGTTCTGCGTTTAATGGTAACATGAAGATATTTTCTCTGTTCAAACATGGCACCAGGCAGGCACTATCAGGGTTTGCACAAATTGTTACAAAGTGATAGTCATTCCCAATGTTGCTGCACCTGGCTACAAGGAACTAATTCGTGTTATAACTCCAGGTCTCTCAAGCTTGGAAGAATTGTCATTGCTTCAAAGATCAAGTAAATGATACGTGCAATTGAACTTACTGTTGTAGTTCCCAAATTTTTCTGATGGTTGTCATGCTCATGCTGGACCAGCACAAGCCCAAATATGAGTGGATGCGCTCTAGATTCAAGAATCCAAATACACTTGCAAATTATATTTCCACAATTTTCATCCTGCCGTTTGCATGCATGGCTGGTATTCAGCTTTACACTTCTTCTTAGTATATCTGGTAAATTGGAAGGCGTTGTGAGCGCGTTATCATAATATTCTATTTCAAGGTAAACCTGCATCCATAAAAAAATTGAAATCATGATTTGTAAGGAACAACCCTGTCAGTAATTAAACTGACAAATGTGAAATTTTGGTTAGATTAACCTATCAAATGTAGGTAGACGGTTTACTGATTTGTTTGGATTGTAAGCACTACGTACAACTGTCAGTAAATTATTAAATGTATAGGTATACGGTTTAGAGGTAGCAAATAACCACGTATGCACAAAACCAGTTATGTAAAACATGGAATACATCAAATTATACTGTGTTTAAGAAAAGAAATCCTTGCTGCAAGAAATAATAATATTCAAATATTTGAGCATTATAGGATGTCTTCCCATTCATTCTTTCCTAAGCTAGCCTTTGAATACGGGCGAAGCTACAGCTTATGAAATACCTTTTCTTTTCACACAAGTACACTACTCAGTTAGTTTTGCCCTGACCTCTGTTCTGAATTATTAGAAAGTACTACAGTAACCAATAGCATATCTAAGGACCAACTAATATACGTTTGGTTTTACGTATGAAAGAGACCTGCTTGTAATGGCGCTGAAATTGTGCCAGTGAGAGTTCAGGAATCCAAAAGAGATGGAAAATGTAATTCAAAGGATTGGTAGAGTTGAAGAAAAAAACCATCTAAATAAAAAAGAAACAATTGCATAGACTACATAACAAGGGCATTATCCTAATCATAACAAGTGGCTGGGAAAATGCAAAATGAAGGACTATCTGCGTATAACATCAGTGCTTCGAAGTTTCGAATTAAAATGGATACTGAAAATCAGAGGATAGCTTCTTATCATTGTTTATCTCTTCAAATTTCTCTTGTGCACCCTTGCCTTCTTTCTTGCCAGGGTGATATTTTAGAGAGCCTATAGACAAAAGAAAGAAGGAATCACGAAAACGTTGCTGATCTAAGATATAATGGCTACACCACATTGTTTTCTGAAACTTGGATGGTGAAAACATGAATGTTCAATCAAAAAATATGCAAATATAAAAATGTTGCAAAAATACTTGTGAAAGGCTTTATGAATATCTCGTGGATGGGTAAATGGTCATTCTACACCATGGTACATAAGAAGGAAAAGTAAAAGTATGCTTGTCTGTTCAATTTGTCAAGTATGTCATCAAGCTGCACTTATAGTGGAATACAATTCCCAAAAGCCTATGAAGACCACTATATTGTGTCGCTAATTTCAAATTTCTATAGAAGCTATATAGATGCAGTACAAAATCATCTATGGTATGGTGTAGGTCTTTATAGTAAATGATGTTGCCTCAGATCATGCTAGTGCATTATGGTATAAGTGGCTAGATAATATTCATAGTGCTTTATTTTCAGATATCACAATCACAAACCTTTCTACTTAAAATAGGGTGTTTATTTTCAGATGCATAAATTAGAACTTCCTTTCTTTATACATAGAAGAAAGATAATTTAACATTAAAAAAAGTTCCTATACCTCAACTTGGTGTTTTACTGAATTGTTATTTCTCATATAGAGTGTAGAATTGGAATACAAATTAACGGGGAATGAAAACTAAAACATACGTCGATTGACCGCTGCAGTTTTTATTCATAGATATCTTAGCGCCTGGCCTGTAATCAGTATGAAACAAATAATGATTAGGTGGTTAGTACAGTACAATACTTGCCATAAGCATACTGAGTAGTACTCGCTTCTCACTTTGCCTCATAATTGTGGAGGTTTCCTTGGCTGTGCCATCATTTTTATGCTGACGGTTGATAGCCATGTATTTTACCTAATCTTGGAGGTAAGGAATACAAAAGCTAAATGGATGTTCTCATGGGAATTTGCTCGAGCACCTAGCAGGCTAATATGCAATCAGGACTATCAGGGGGGCAGAGGAGTAGGCAAGCCGGGTGTTGCTGAGACAGCTGGTCCAGAGCCTTGCCCCAGGAGGGCAGGAGGAACGAATGGCATCCTCCCTCGAGAACTTCCTTTTCGAGCTGGCCTCCACCACCGTCGAGGGGCTGGGCAGCAGGCGTGCAGAAGAGAGGAGGCGGAATGCAGAGACACTGCGGGCTCCAGGTACGACGCGGCGGGAGCAAGATTGGGCTATGGCCGCAAAGACGAGCTGTGTTCGCGGTGACTGAGGTGAGCAGGAGCTGCTGCTCCGAGCCGGAGAGGAGCGGCGGTCCCTCCGTTCTCTCTACGCGGTGGCGTGCGAGCGCCCCGAGCGGTCCCTGCCTCCACCCTAGTCCTCCGTCTTCTCTTCATGGCGCGGCGTACAAGGCGGCATGGCCAGGCGGCGATGGGGGCACTCGGCGCCGGGCGTGACGGGCTGGGGCGGTGGTAGGGCGGGGCGCAGTGGAGCTCCGCCTCACCCTCCGCGGCGTATCTGGGCGGCGTCGGCGTGTGGACGGCACGAACGGACCTCCACTCGCTCCCTCTTCTCTCCACGGCGCGGCGGCGGCGATGCCGGGCGGCCGCCTCGGTCCTCCCTTCCTGGAGCAGCGATGATGGCACGGCTGCCCGGCTGGGGGCTTTTTTTTTACCGTCGGTTTTTAATCGGACGGTTACTGTTTTTCTTGCTGACGTGGCACAGTAATTTTTTAGAGAACGCACGGCGTTTAATATATAAGATATATCGCTCCTAAGCAGTGTCTTTTTTTCCCTTCTTTTTTGAGATCATCTCCTAAGCAGGGTCATGCACTCGATGTTTCTTCCCCATCCGAGCAAGTATACTACTTGGCGGGCGCACTCGAATGTGAGGTGGAAGAGAGAGATAGTCGGAGAAAGAACCAGACGAACGATCGCTTGAGGCAATATAACCGAGACAAAACGCTTGCTCCCAACCCGCTTTATGCGAATGAGCTAGCGCCTCCCTCCAATTCCCTTGGCTACTAGAGCATGCAAGCATTAATTCTCGTAGCCAACCTCTCTAAACCCTGAGTTCAGTATACGAAATGACTTTCTCGAATGATCAAAGTGACATGATCGTCGACTCGTCGCGTTCTGCCAGTGGCCAGCAAAACCACTAGCCATGCTCTAAACTACTGACCAATGTTACATTATAGGTCTCCATATGATAGATGTGATTGTTCTCTCGACTAGATGACCATCTAATTTGTTCAAGTATTACACAGGACCTTGACCATATGGTACTAAAGGTTGCAAAATCTTTAAATTGATCAATTTAGTTTTGAAATGAATTGTCCCTTCACAACAAAATAAAATAAATTGCAGCGTTGTTAATGCCAACATATTTTTGGCACACTATCATTTTTATTTTAGAATCATGCATGCATTAAGACATTCATACATAGATTTTATCCAGAATTACATTTTTTGGATAATGCTCCAAGAATTACATACTCCTACCTAGATTCAACTCTGTCTAAGTTTGACCTTTATAGTTTAAGTATAATTAGCATGCCTTGTTATTGTTATAAATATGTTCTATGTTGTAACCGTGTCTCGAAATTTATTTTACTATAAGTTGCCATTGTGCGGAATAATGACTTAGCATCAATTTTCACCTATATACAACTTTGTATCTATCTCTTAGCAGCCCGCTCTTCGTTAATATCATATTTTATCAACGGTTCGACGTACAAGGTCTTTAAGGACATGCAATTCCACACAGGTGTGAACCTCAATGACAAGTGAGACCGGATATCTCAATGACATATGGGCCATGATGGCATACAAGGGGTTTTAGTTTTAACCAATGACATACAAGGTATTTTCCCATATGTAAAGATAGGTCGGTATGGACTTGTAGAAACTCTTAGAAATTTTTATCGACTTCACATATTTGTGTGGAAATAATATGAAGTAGATCCCTTGTTCTGGTGCACATATGTATTGAGATGGTCCAAAGTTAAAAAGTACTCCTAAGAAACTGCATAGACTTGGAGTTTGTAGTACACCAATCAACTTACTGTGGGCATCTAGAAAGAAGACATGTTCTAGAAATATAGATTTTACACATGAAATGTGTAATATTCTTCCTGCGACCTGACAATAATGGATACCGTGGTTCAAAGTATATTCATGAAATAGATTGAAGAAAAGCTAATCAGACAATATTTCTTTCAGGAAGGGATGACCATGCAAGAATGAATATTTGGTACACTTGATTTATAACATAAAAATATTATTTTTTTATACATGTCAAAAATATATTATTTTTCCCGGTCCTATACATGTTACAATGCGTAACTTCAAGCTTGTACGGGATCACAGCTTAAAATTGGGGATCGTCGTTGGAAAAGACCTTCAAAGCGACCAGATTTTTTTTTTCTTGGGGGGGGGGGGGGGCCTAAATTTTTTTTTAGTCCTTTTT
>LAPY01001164.1:30001-40863 GCA_000970635.1 Eragrostis tef
AGGTGCCTGCGGTGCCCGATGCCGGCGGGCCGCCGCGGCGCCATCAGCGTCATGTCCTGGCGGCGCGGAGAGGATGCGGCGAGCGACGGCAGCAGAAGCAGTGGGAGCCAGCGAAGGAGGAAGAGGAGGGGGAAGGCTCTGTGGCGAGGCCGGGGGCGGGCATTAGAGCAGCGGGCGGCGCGCGGCGTGCGGGGCACGTTGCGTGGGCCGTGGGGCATGGCGGCACGGCCATGGGCCTTAGCTAACCCCCGCGCGCACGCCGGCGAAGGACGGACGGCCGAGGTGGCCGAGGTTGCTTCCTCTCCCGGGCGACGGGTTGCCAAGAATGGAATGGTGGTGGCCGCCGCCTGGGGGGAATGGAATCTGGTCTCTTGCGTTGCCTTCGCGCGCGCGCGCCCTCTCTCTGTGTCTGTGCGCGACGTGTCTCTAGCTCTCTGCCCACCCAATCCGCTTGGCACTGTTGTGTGTTCGAGGAACGTCCTGCTTGCGCGCGCTGTCTCCCTTTGTCCTCTGCTCCCAGGGCTTGTACGGCGAGACGAACTGCAAAGGGAAGGGGACTTTGCTTAGCGAGAAAGGAGGTGACTCAGCAGACGGAGTTCAAATGTTTTGAAGGAGCAAAATGGAATGCTGACGAGGGGCATGATCAGAGGAGAAACTATACGTCTAGAGAATAAGCGTGGAACAGAGGCAAATACGATCCGAGAGCGACGAGCAGCGCTGAATGCTATAGTAATCGAAAAAGAAGCGCACTTTCGCTGCTGATGGTGGTGCAGCGTGCAGCTCAATACGATTTTTAGCAACTGCACTTTCATCTTTTGGAGCCAAAACTGGCACGTGTTTTCCCCCATTCCTCCTCTTCCATTTCCATTTTCCAGGCAGTGCAAGCGTAGCCTTTCAGCCCCGAGTTTTGTATGAGCTGATCTCCGGCGGAACCAGTGATGTTGATCCTCTCGGCTTTCCGCTTTGTTCAGTGCACGCATGCCTTTAGCCCTCTAGTAGTTTGAAAATTGCTCACAAAGGCGTGGCCTTTGGTGTTTAATTACTTTTCAGGAAAGTTCACTTGTTCCGCTTTGAGTTTGCAGAAAGTCGGAATGTCCAATATTTGGCGGTGGAATGCTGCAGTGGTTTTCCAACCTGAACGGATAACGAAGCTTTGTGAAGATAGTATTAAGCAGATAAAAACGGGTGGCCTAGCTTCCCCTGATAAAAAGCGACAAGACATGTCTCTAGGATCTATATTAAAGAAAAGATTCCGTGAATTGATATTCCCCTTCAAGGATAAACATTCTGATAAGGACATAGTCAGAAAGATTGTCGAGTTGCTGTACTGTGAACCAGTGCACATGACAGAAACCATGCTAGTGACACATGAGCACATCTTATCCCCTTGTTAAGCGTGAGTAGAACCAAAATTCTGCACAATAACTAGGAAAATTGCAGGCCAAAATGCACTCCGAAGTGGTCCTTGTTATCTGTTTTTGCTTGATCGGCCAGTGGATATGATCATGCAATTATCCATTCAAGCCTCAATTTGCAGCCGATATCTAGGGGACACTACAAAGGTTGGGAGACATTGCTAATCTGGTTCAAAGGCGAGGCAAGATGGAATAGGTGTTACCTTCAGGGTCCAATGTAATTCAGACGACACCGCAAGGTCATTGTAAAACTATTATAGATCCAAGTCTAGGGGGTCAGAAAAGTGCGTATTTTGTGGCAACTTCAGGCTTCTATGCCCCTTGATACCAAAGTCAGTAAACTTTAAACTACTATCGATACTATGATCAATCGGGCAAACATTCACCTCAACAATACTCGTAGAGGTTTCAACCTAAAACCAAAAGTTTTTTTTTTTGCGAATCTAAAACAAGATTTTCTTAAAGTAGATTTTTTTTAATTGAAGGAACATTCATGAACAAACACTGAGCTCACTCGACATTCAACCAAGGCACCACTAAAGAGTGATAAGCAACCGATACACAACCGTAGCATAAATAATATTAAGTAGCTGATACATGTGAGATCTTTCTAGCTAGCATATGCCTGTACATAGTAGTTGTGGCGGTAGCAAGGTGAGGAACACATGCTGGAGATGCAATGCACCGTATGCGGGAAGAGGGAGGGTGGTGAAAGGTTGAAGTATACAATGAGTTACAAATACATGGCATAACTATTTGTATAATTGGTGCAATCGTATGTAAAGCAGCAAAAGATAGCGAGTATGCAAGATTTAAACTAAAAGGCAACAAGTCAATGCCTGCAAGTTCTGTATAATGACATAACTTATGTGAATTCTCTGATTAACCTTCTAAGTTCCCTTAACATACTTTTCTTTTATTCATTGCCGAAGAGGTTGTGTTGCAAATTAAATAGCAACAACCCATCATACTCAACGTGTTCATGTTTCACGTGTATACGTTATAACTTATTGCCCTTTGGCCGATTTTTCTTTACAAGAAGTCTGCAATCTGGAGATCTGAAAATGAGAAACAGGGGGACAAAAACAAAAGGAAAACAGTAGAAAAACAGGCGGAAAAAGAAAATGAGATAACGACAGCAGGATTGGAAACCAGTAACCACCACCTCCAGCACGAACGCAGTCACCACCTACAAACCCCCCGCTGTCTCCTCCCCTCCCCTCGCCACACGCGGGCCTTGTCCGTGGAAGCCGGCGAGCCGCCGCGGCCCCCCTCCTTCCGCCGCGCTTGCACGCATGCCTTTAGCCCTCTAGTAGTTTGAAAATTGCTCACAAAGGCGTGGCCTTTGGTGTTTAATTACTTTTCAGGAAAGTTCACTTGTTCCGCTTTGAGTTTGCAGAAAGTCGGAATGTCCAATATTTGGCGGTGGAATGCTGCAGTGGTTTTCCAACCTGAACGGATAACGAAGCTTTGTGAAGATAGTATTAAGCAGATAAAAACGGGTGGCCTAGCTTCCCCTGATAAAAAGCGACAAGACATGTCTCTAGGATCTATATTAAAGAAAAGATTCCGTGAATTGATATTCCCCTTCAAGGATAAACATTCTGATAAGGACATAGTCAGAAAGATTGTCGAGTTGCTGTACTGTGAACCAGTGCACATGACAGAAACCATGCTAGTGACACATGAGCACATCTTATCCCCTTGTTAAGCGTGAGTAGAACCAAAATTCTGCACAATAACTAGGAAAATTGCAGGCCAAAATGCACTCCGAAGTGGTCCTTGTTATCTGTTTTTGCTTGATCGGCCAGTGGATATGATCATGCAATTATCCATTCAAGCCTCAATTTGCAGCCGATATCTAGGGGACACTACAAAGGTTGGGAGACATTGCTAATCTGGTTCAAAGGCGAGGCAAGATGGAATAGGTGTTACCTTCAGGGTCCAATGTAATTCAGACGACACCGCAAGGTCATTGTAAAACTATTATAGATCCAAGTCTAGGGGGTCAGAAAAGTGCGTATTTTGTGGCAACTTCAGGCTTCTATGCCCCTTGATACCAAAGTCAGTAAACTTTAAACTACTATCGATACTATGATCAATCGGGCAAACATTCACCTCAACAATACTCGTAGAGGTTTCAACCTAAAACCAAAAGTTTTTTTTTTTTGCGAATCTAAAACAAGATTTTCTTAAAGTAGATTTTTTTTAATTGAAGGAACATTCATGAACAAACACTGAGCTCACTCGACATTCAACCAAGGCACCACTAAAGAGTGATAAGCAACCGATACACAACCGTAGCATAAATAATATTAAGTAGCTGATACATGTGAGATCTTTCTAGCTAGCATATGCCTGTACATAGTAGTTGTGGCGGTAGCAAGGTGAGGAACACATGCTGGAGATGCAATGCACCGTATGCGGGAAGAGGGAGGGTGGTGAAAGGTTGAAGTATACAATGAGTTACAAATACATGGCATAACTATTTGTATAATTGGTGCAATCGTATGTAAAGCAGCAAAAGATAGCGAGTATGCAAGATTTAAACTAAAAGGCAACAAGTCAATGCCTGCAAGTTCTGTATAATGACATAACTTATGTGAATTCTCTGATTAACCTTCTAAGTTCCCTTAACATACTTTTCTTTTATTCATTGCCGAAGAGGTTGTGTTGCAAATTAAATAGCAACAACCCATCATACTCAACGTGTTCATGTTTCACGTGTATACGTTATAACTTATTGCCCTTTGGCCGATTTTTCTTTACAAGAAGTCTGCAATCTGGAGATCTGAAAATGAGAAACAGGGGGACAAAAACAAAAGGAAAACAGTAGAAAAACAGGCGGAAAAAGAAAATGAGATAACGACAGCAGGATTGGAAACCAGTAACCACCACCTCCAGCACGAACGCAGTCACCACCTACAAACCCCCCGCTGTCTCCTCCCCTCCCCTCGCCACACGCGGGCCTTGTCCGTGGAAGCCGGCGAGCCGCCGCGGCCCCGCTCCTTCCGCCGAGCTCCTCTGCACCGACATTCCCCACCGCCTCCCCTCCGGCGAGGTAAAGAAGCAATCTTTTCAACTTCTTCCACCCTCCCCGGCCCTATTGGTGCCACCGGCATTTCTTGTGCGCTTGGCTGACTAGATCCGCGCGCATTTCCGTTTCCCGGGTGTAGATCTCGCGAATACCTCGTGTCCCTCTGCTTGGTGTGTCGGTGGTGGCTTGGTCGAGATGGAGGATGTGGTTGATGACGTCACGGGCGCCACGAGCGCGGCGCCGGGCGTCGGGAATGGGGTCAATGGGAAGCCAGCGTCGCCTGATGGTGTGACGCCGCGTTCGGAAGAAGAGCACGAGGAGCGGGCCAATGAGGATAACTCAGGGGAGAGCGAGGTGATCAACCCGCCAGAGGAGGCCTGCGGGGAGGCCACCTCGCCACCAGGAGGCAGGAAGCCTCGCCTTTCCAAGGTGGGCTCGTTCCCGCGATAATCTTCCACTAATTGGTATTTGATGAGGTTGATGGCACATTGTACCGACTGGATTTTCTTCATGGTTTGCTTTTAGCGAGATAAAGACCCTAAGGTTGTCAAGTCTAAGAGCCCACGGAGTGGTGATGAAGGTCAGACGAGGAGAAGAGACCCCAATTCCTCTCTTGCTAAAGCACCCATTGCCCGGGTATCTGGGTGTCGGACCAATGGTGATGCCGGTGTTGGTAGCAATGTAAGCAGTTCTACGTTGTCATGCATTTCAGTCTCATTGAGTCATTTCGAACCAACTTCCTGTCCACTCCAGTTTGATCTTACATGACTCGTTTTGCTTATGTCAGAAAACTGAGAAGAATGAGGCTCACCCACCTCCCAAGGACAAAGAGGCACCGTTGCCTGACGATTCTAAGTATGCAGCTTATTTCCTGTGCTTTTCTTCTTCCCTTTTAAGGCTGTAAAAATTGCGAAAAGGAGTATGCAGCTTACAATTGCAAACTCATAACCCTAGTTAATTGAAACACTTTAAGCTTGTTAACTGCAAAGGTGGCATAAATCTGAATATCCTAGAAGATTCCTCTCGCATCTCAGACCCCATCGTTTAGTAAAAGTTATCATATGTCACAACACAAGCTTTTATATTCGCATCCTCCAAATCTAGGGAGAAAAGGAAAACTCAAAAGCCATTAAGCCAGCAGTCTTCTGTCAAAAGAGATGAAGCTGAGTCAAATTGTGAGAGTTCAAAGCCTCGAAAAATTGGCAGCACTCCTTCCTATGGCTTCACCTTCAAGTGTGACGAGAGATCTGAAAAAAGACGAGAGGTGAACTTTTGTTTAACCATTGTATTTTCTAATTGCATTTAAAAAATGTGGAGACCGACTGTTTTGTTTACTGACTCATGCATTTGTATAGTTCTATTCAAAGCTTGAGGAGAAGATTCACGCGAGAGAGATAGAAATAAGCAATATGCAAGCAAAATCAAAGGTAATTTGTCCTTTTCGGTAAACATTATATTCCAACATGACATCTCGTTCATTTCTTGCTGATATACTTCCTGAAAATGCACAGGAAACTGAAGAAGCTGAACTCAAAATGCTTCGGAAGAGTTTGAAGTTCAAGGCGACACCAATGCCTAGCTTCTATAAGGAGCCAGTGCCTGCCAAGGTTGAATTGAAAAAGGTGATCCACTCATGGCTAGCTAGTCTCTTACCCCCTTAAGTGAACTATTGACTCCATGATATGTCTTATAAGCATAAATATATACTTGACAAAAATATTCACAAAGCTACAACTACCATCCAGTGTAGCTGAAAGCCTTAAATTTTAGACCTGCCAAATATACCACGTGTTTCTGATGCAGATAGTATTCGTTTTCATTTCCATATTTATGAATTCCCTGAAGCAAGGATTTCATATACGTTGGAATCTTTCTATTCTTGACCATGTCGAGTCAACAAACTGTTAGGGTGCCTTGACATATGTAATGCAAGAACACCAACTCACAGCAAACTGGTTTGACTTCATATACGTATTAACTATTATTGTAATAGTTACTGCCAATTGGAACATGCTCATGTAACACAAACTGATCTCTTACCCATGGACAAAGATTCAATAGTTGCTGCAGTGAATCATAGCGGCTTGTTCCTTTTTCCTTTGGCATGGATCAACTCTACTGTTATCATTGTTCGGCTCTTCACTGTTATTATTAATTAGCACAATTATGGTGATAATTATTAGTCAAGCGCAACACACTAACACTTGTGTCTAATAAATGGTGGGCCAGTAATAGTCAGCAACTACAAGAATGCATATTAATAATTTTGTTCTGGCGCGTTTATGGTGATGTGGAGTGAGACATGTCTTTCTGTTGGTTGCATTATATTTCTGCTGGATAGGAATGAAGCTTTTCTTTTAAAAGATAAATATATTGACTCGTCTGCTTTGATAGAATTGTTATAGTGCTCACTGTGATGCATCTGCTGTAGACTCCGCCCACTAGAGCTCGATCACCAAAACTCGGTCGTCCAAAGAGCAAGTCAACACCAGAGACAAACCAACCAGTTCGTTTAAGCCTTGATGGAAAGATACCACAAAATGGTGTGAAACAATCAACCCCATCAAATTCAGTGAAGAAGCCCCACAGGAAGTCACTTACCAAATTGCCATCAGAGGAAACTGGTCCACTTGATGCCGCAGCAAACACCAAAGTTAAGGCCATTGATGCTCAAGGGAATGGATCTCTGACAGAGGAGTCACATGGAACTGAGGTGAACACAGATTTTGTTCAGGGGCCAATCCGAGCTGAAGTTACTCCTGATGAACAAGAAGTCAGTGAACATATAGTTGCTTAGTCAAAATTATGGTGATCAAACCAACTGATTTGTGATGGATGGTGTGCCTCAACTTTGTATAATCGTGCTTGTCTGCAAAAGTATCTAGTGACCTGTATTGTATAACCTTATTTCCTGGAGTTAAGCCTCTGCAACGCTTATCTAGATAGTTTGTGTTCATAATCTAAGGAGAGGTCCAATTTTTCAAGTCATTTCCAGTTGGTTGCAACTGCAAATGATTATCTTCTAACTTCATGTTCTTCTGTTGCTTAATTTGAACTATGTGTGCTCCTTTATTGTCATGTACAACCACCTCACTGAGAAAGTTATGCTCGTTCCAACATTGTGCATTGACTGAAGTTGCTTCAAATGTTGATAGTAGGGCAGGCATCACCAAGGCACCTTTGATGTGTATGGCAACGTTTTATTTGTTTTATTGGGGCAGTAACCTAAGGGTGCAAATCGCAATCTGGATTTTAAATAATGAGTAATACTGTTTGTTAACAAAAGTATCGGTGCTCTGAATGAAAATAAATAAATTTACTGTTAGGTTCAAAAAAAAAAGATTTACTATCTTCAGTAGCAACCGGACGCATGCAATTCGGATGGTCGAAATAAAAGGGATACTAGAAGTTTCCAATGGCTTGGAAGGAATTATGCCAAATAAAGAGTGTCACTGGGACCTCATGTCAAATGTTGCGAGACTCATGTTTTTTTCTACCTATGGCGTAGTCCACCCAAAACCCATATTATTTCAAGCTTACTCAGTCTGTGCGACGGCAATTGGGGAAAAAAATCTCCCGTGCAAAATTGAGAACAAATCTTGGAGTTACCAAGACTTGGAACAAGGTGCACGCTAGCATTAGGAAATCTTCAGTCGACTGAGCTATTTCAAATCTGGTGCCGTTATCGTTCTCTCCACCAAAGCAGCGCAGTTGTCAAAATGTGCTCGCCTGGAAGAGTGAAGTGAGGCAAGAATTCAACAAGTTCATTGTTACAGAAGAAATTTATCGGAGGACAAGTTTATCCGATCTTTCCAAGTAGTAGACTGTTACCCCTGTTTGCATAATGCTCGACGGTCATGGTAGATTCATAACCACGCAAGAGCAGAGAAGAGAAATAGATAATGCTACACCTTACATAACAGAACTGCAAAAAGATTAATAACTAATCCACTCTTCAACCTGCAAACAGCATGAAATATATAGACATTTCACTGATTCACTTTCGAGGCACAATAAAGGCACATAGTTTGAACACAAACACATAATATATTTATTCATAGAGGGTCGCCAGGATTACAGCACTCAACAATCTGCCTGTAAAACAAGGGATCTGGCAAAAAAACAACCATACAAGGTTGTCAAAACAAGGCTCTAGTATGCGCCTTGCAATGGCCAAGATCACCATGAACACCAGGCATCCCTAAGAGACTGCAAAAAAAGATGCAACCCTACATGACCCATACACACCACATAACAGCACACAACACAACACATCAAAGACTCCAACAGACTCAGACCCCGACAACCATACATACTGCACAAGTCCACAGACACTCCAGCATTGGCAGTCTAGGAATGATGACCTATAGCGGCAGCGCCGATGGTTTACTATGGGTAGGTGCCATTGGTGCCAGTGCCTGAAACTTCATATCCAGTAAGGAAATAAGAGAAAAGACATGGATGCTACGGCAACCTAAAAAACCTTATGACTATAATGGCAAGGACCAATATCTGGATAGAGGGGCAGGATGCCAGTGAAGGCAGCCAAGGCTCAAAAAACAGATCAACCTCCTGAGAGGTGATCTGTGAAAAAAGAGCACTCGGCTAGAAAGCACCCCCTAAAACAATTGATCCTTGAACAATGCGGAAGCCCACCACTGACTCGTATACGAGCCAAAAACCTGGAGATCGTCTGGTCGTGCTACTGCTACGGTATATCTGCATTTGGAGCAGCTAACTCAATAGATATCAGCTCCTCCCGCGACTGAACCATTTTTTCTGCCTAAGCAAGAATATCACACCACCAGAGCAGCTTCTCCAATGATGCAATATTGTGGTTGCCAATCATGTTGCAGAACTGAAGATTGAGGCCCTCCAAAGACTTGCCCAGGTTGGTCAAGAACGGCACACTCTTCTGGGTCACCTTTGCGCAGCCAGACAGTGACAGAACGCGAAGCTTGACGTGGCTCGCAGATGCCAGGACAGCAACACCATAGTCACTAACCATGCAATTTGAAAGATCAAGCTCAGCAAGCTCAGTGCAGCTCTCAGAGATGGCAAAGAGGCTTGCATCAGTTATCTTGCTGCAACCCTCAAGACTAACCTTCTTAAGAGACTTTCCATGTGCCTTCACCAGGGAAGAAACAGCTACATCTGTGATATTCTTGCAACCACTCAAGTCAACCTTGATCAAACCAGATTCAGAGGAGCGGATCAAAGGAAGAAGCCCATTGTCTGTAACCTCACTGAGACCACTCAGGTCAACCCGCTCCAACTGAGGGCAAATCATCCCAACCACGGCCAAGCTTGAATCAGTAAAACCAGGGCAATCCTTGATTGTCAGGAATCGAAGTGATCTGCATAGAGGAAGCTGTGCAGGCGCAGAGCAGATATCTTTGATCCCCATGCATTTCACCAAAGAGAGAGCCCTGAACTTCTGGCTGCAGTTGAGGAGGAAAGCAAGAATACCGACAAGAGTAACCCGGTTGCATTCCTCAAGCTGCAAGTTTTCAAACGATTTCGCTGACTCTGTGAAAGCCTTGAGGCCAGCATCAGACACATGTCCACACCTCCTGAGGTAAAGCTGCTTCAAGCTTGGGCAGAACTTGGCAATAGAAGCGAGCGCAAGATCAGTGACTCCAGGGCAAGAGGTAACACTCATGCATTTGAGATTCTGCAGGCCAGCAGCATTAGCCATCACCCAGAAGCCTCTCTCGCCGACAGCAGAAAGGCGAGCAAGTGTAAGGTCAGTGACAGCTTTCCCATAGTACCCAATCACAGCTAGCGAAGCGTCAGTAATGTTCAGTCCCTGGAGACGGATCTTGGCAAGCGACACTGTAGCAGAACACACCAGGCTGGAGATTCCCTGATCACCAACATGCACACAATTCTTGATGTTCACAATCTGCAACTTCGTGCAGCAGCGCCCAATGGCCCTGAGGCCCTCATTGCCAACACCGGAGCACGCCTCAATGGTCAGAGACACCAAGCTGGGGCACCCCTGTGCAACAGCGGCAAGGCCCTTGTCTGTGATAAGCGGGCAGCGAGAGATATCCAGACGCTCCAGCAAGGGGCACCCGGCAGCAATCTCGGCAAGTCCGGCGTCGGTGACAAGCTGCACATCCCACAGGGCAAGCGAGCACAGGTTCGGGCTGCAGCGCGCAACAGCCGTGAGTCCCTGGTCCGTGACGCCACGGGTCGGGTGGCTCCCGCGGACGGCAAGCTTCTCGAGCCCACCACGGGACCCGGCAACGACGGCCATGGCCGCCAGGCGGACGTCGGTGGCCTCCTTGCCCTCGAGGACCCTCTCGACGCATGGATCTGCGGGCGACTCGTCCTTATCCTCTTCCATGACGAACTCCTCGTTGAGGTCGGGCAGCGAGGGGACCGCCGCCGCGGCCTGGTCGAGC
>LAPY01001164.1:73309-83723 GCA_000970635.1 Eragrostis tef
CTTCCTCCGTCTTAAAAATAGTTGTCATTGGACATCATGTTTGACCCTTCATCTTATTCAAAAAAAAATATTTAAATATAAAAACAAATATGTAATGACACTATATATTCAATGATAAAACAAATTATAAAAAAATAAATAAAATTTGCGTAAAAAATTTGAATAAGACGTGCGGTCAAAAAAGTCAACAGCGACAACTATTTTGGGATAGAGGGAGTAGAGTCGAAGTTCCATGCTCTCTCGCCGGGCCCGGGCGTCATGCTCGCTGTTAGCGTTGAATTTCGACGGCCTTTCGCCGGGCCCAGGTGTCATAATCGCTATCAGTCAAAGTTCCCTCTCGCTAGCAGGAACTTTGATACTGTAATTCTAAGAATTCTTTTTTATACGGGTCATGGTTCAACTCTTGCACCGTTGCACGCTAGCTACTTGATCAAGGGGGCAAATCATATGAAAATCCCTGATGAAACAGGTTAATACATTTTTTTTCCCTGGAATTCGCCATGACTTCAACATGCTCGCCTCTCAGGTCAATGCTGTCAGGGACGGCCAACGCAGGTGGCGTTCATGCACTCCATGTTGGACAGGCAACCGTCCACCTGCGCTTTCACCTCCACGCTTCTTCTCGCACCGGTGACAAAAGCTCGAGAAAATCTCCATCCCACGGCGGCGGCATGCTGTTGCTGGCCTTTTCCTGGTCCAGAACGTGGTTGGCTTTCCGACGTGGTGCCGTCTGAATTTGTCGGCGTTTTCTGCAGTCCACGGGTTTCAATGCGCGGCCGTGGTATCCAAGCAAGCGTCGCGACGTGGGTGCGTGATCTCCGTCTAGAAGGCACGTTTCTTCGGAAGAAAGAGCAGACAGAGCCCATCTGATCCCCTGTCTGCGTACGCACACGGATGCCGTCGTTTCTTCAGAGAACAGAATCGTAGCTGAGGTGCTGGCACAGCTAGGAGTGTGTGTGTGTACAAGTAGAGGACCTATTTAATCGGTTCGTACCTATCAAAACCACTTGTTGCGAACGGGGTTTTGCTTTATCCGTTTGCTTTTTCTAGGCGACGTGCTTCGTGCCGCCGCACGCCAAAACTACGTCACGTACGCAAAATTCTCGTGTAATTCGACGACAATTTGCCGGAGAAACTAATCGACCACTTGGGCCCTTGCAGTTGGTGCCTGCGCACTGGCCATGGAGTGCTCGCCGTGACGCTTAGTAAAAGGGACGGTGACGCCGGCCGGCAGATCGCTCGCACGCTCGCTCGCGACCCAGCCAGAGACTTGGAGAAAGCGACGCATCTGAATGAATGTTCGCTCGCCGACGCAGGAAAAATTCGGCGGCAGAGCAAACGTTCACGGGACCACCGGTGCGCGCTTGCGTGCGCGTGAACCCCGGACGGATCGGTGCAAAGCTTCTGGGGCGTCGTCCCGCTCCCCTGCCTCTTCCGCCACGCCACGCGGCGCTTCGTCTCGTGGCGTCGCGTCGTCCTGCGCCTCGTGCCGAGGCTCCGGCGGGGGCCGGGAGCGCCGTCGCTGTCGGGGCCACTTGGCACCGCGCGGGGCGAGGTGCGTAGTCGCGGCGCGGCAGCGCGGGGTCCCTCGAGCTGCCAAACGCGCCCAGGTGTCCGCGGGCAACCCCTCGCGCGGCGCAGGCCGGTTCGCCACCTGTGCTTCCTGCGCCGTCGCGCTGAGACATCAGTCATGACTCACGAGC
This sequence comes from Eragrostis tef, assembly GCA_000970635.1. Taxonomy (NCBI): domain Eukaryota; kingdom Viridiplantae; phylum Streptophyta; class Magnoliopsida; order Poales; family Poaceae; genus Eragrostis; species Eragrostis tef. The sequence continues at coordinate 75,013 of LAPY01001164.1, forward strand.
GTGTCTCGTCTCGGCAACGGATGGAGCGGAGCGGCGCGGCGCGGAGGTGGCCAAGTCCAGCTGCTGTTTACCTGCACGCTTCATGTACCGAGCTGCCCGGCGAGGCCGGCACGCTAGCTAGCTTTGGCATGGCAACGAACGTGGTTGGCATTTTCGCGGTCGACGTCCTATGCCTCATGTCAACGGTGGAAAAAAAGAAGAAGCATCAACTTGTCATCGCGATCGAGTTTTCGACAGTGTAACTCGACTACGAATTGCACGAGAAATTAGTAATCGACAACTTGCAGTTTCAGCGCAGTGGGCACGGAGTGCTTGCCGTCAAACACGACGACGACGGCCGCTCGATGGCGACATGCAAGAGGCTTGGAGAAAGCGATCGACGCCACGGAATGTTCGACGCGGCTTCCTGCTGGATGGATGCACTCATGGGGATGGGGCCAGTCTGCTGGGACGTCACCGTGCCACGCCCCTCGGTGCCCGCCGCAATAGCTGGCTGGATCCGCAACGAGTGTGGTTTGGGCGGCACCTGGGGCCCGGCGCGCCATCCGACCAAGCGTCACCTGCCTCCACCCCGCAGCTCCAGACGTACACGCCGCCCTCGCCAACGCGAGAAAAAAACGGCAGCAGAGCAACGTTCCAGACAGGGGCCACGCTCTCGCGCGAGGGCGTTCAAGTGGAACCCGAACCTGAGCAAACGTTATTCTCGCGCGTCACGCGTCGTCTCACTCCTCACCTGCGGCAGGGGCCCTGCCCCTTGGGAGCGCCGTCGCTGTCCGGGCCACTTGTCGCCGCGGGGGGCGAAGACGAGCGGCAGCGCGGGGGCCCCCCGGCCGAGCTGCGGAACGCGGGCACGACCTCGCGCGGCGCAGGCCCGCCGTTTCGCCACCTGTACACCCCGCGCCATCGATCGCGCTCATAGATCAGGCACGAAGCGTGTCTCGTCTCGGCGGCAGAACGAGCGCAAGACTTTGGAGGTGCGCGGAGGGTGACGTTCACGCGGCCGGTCATCTCGTTTGACTGGCGAGGTCCAGCTTCTCTTTGCCTGCGCGCTTCCATGGACTGGACTGGACGGACGGTACGATGTTCAATCTGCGGTAGAGTCTGGACGCACGCACGTATGGCAGAAGTTCATCAAGTAGCGGGTGGAGAATCAAAAAATCGACCGACGTTTCTGAGGAAGCGACGCCTGAAGCCTGATGAATGTCGTTCGGGACGGACGGGCAGGTCCCGGCACGCGCAATCTCCAAACACGATCTGTGCAGTGGCACGATCCGTGACCGACCGACGTCGAACCGGCCGCTGTCCTCCTCTCCGTCGCCCAGAAATACCGGCGGAAGGAGGGGCTCACGTCCCGGCAGGGACCGCGGCTGCTCGGTCGGTGGTCCCGGCCGTCGCTTTTGCTCTTGTATTGAGAACCGTCGCCGTCGTCGGGACACTTGTCATCGCGCGGCCGACCGACGTCGAGCGCTCTCGAGCCAGGCCCCGTCCTGTTGTACGTGCAAGGTCCTCCCTCGCGCGGCGCGGCGGAACGGAACTCGCCCAGGTGTCCGCGGCGGGGACGCCGCCCGTCGGCAGCCAACGGCTCGGTCGCCACCTGTGCGTCCTGGCAACAGGGCTATATCAGCACGATTGGGATGGTGGCAACGGTCAGTGGCCCCGGCAACCAAACATTCCTCTATTTGGGACTATGCAGATGGCAGGAAATGGTAATCACACGACACTCACAGCGCCATCCAAAAAATCGGCCGAAGCAGTGCGCGTGCCTGGGGCTGGGGAGGGACCCCAGACCAACTTGGGCTCCTCTCGGCCGATGCACCGTTCGCGCGCCGGCACGTCGCCTCCGGCGCCGTCTCGTCTCGCCTGCTCGCGTCGCTCTCCGTCGCGTGCCGATCGAGGCGCCGAACCGGGCCACCGGCGTCGCTGTCTAGGACACTTGTCGCCGGCGGGGCGACCTCGAGAGCTCGCTGTTGGGTGCCATTTGGCCGCGTCGCGGGAGGATCGAATTCACCTAGGTGTCCGTGGCGGAGACTGGAGCGGCCGCCACCTGCGCAGCCTCCGCCGTCGCTCGCCGGAATCACCCACCGCCAACTTACTGCTACCAAGCAAGGCATTGTCTCCTCTTAGTTCTCTACTATGCTGCACAGCTGCGAAAGCCAAATTCGCTCTGATCTGCTGCTAACTAACGGTGAAAGATAGACTACGCATGCGCCCCACAGATTGATACATGAAAAAAATGCCATGGTGTTACTAGGCAAAAGGCGAATTCCTGCTCCGATCTATATCCGCTTTAAACGTGCAATACTTCTTGTTCTCAATTTGTTGTTTCCGATTGGAGCACAGTTGCGGCATGCAGTTGGACACTCCATCCACGAACTCGGCCCAGCCCACTCGTCGGTGCCGCTACCTGTTGTCAAAGTGGAAGTTTGGGCCTCTGTACTCTCACTTGTTGGAGAGCCCTTGGCCCCATAACTCTTGGCTTTCTTGTTCATTTTTTCTCGTGACCAGGTAGCAGCCATGGCAAAATTTCAGCGTCTCTCAAGTTCTTGGACCAACCTGAGATCTGAGCGGCGAACCTTTCCATGGCTTCCCTCGGCAAGTACATGGACACCACCGTGCACTCGTCACCGTTGGCGTTCTTGCACTTCATGAAGTAGGTCAGCAGCTTGTTGATGGCGTCGCATACCATGGGTGTGCCGCCACCGACGCGCTTGCCCCATCCGAAGTCGACTGCATCCTCCCCGATGGTGGTTATGTCAGACACGACGTACGTCCGTTCCAACACGAGTGGCGGCCACTTTCGGCGCGCCATCATCTCCACCGTGGCCCTCATGTACTCGTCGTCAACCTCCAGCTTGGCCCCGCGCACCAGCTCCGCCGCGTGACCGAGGCCGGCGCTCCCACCTCCCACACAGCTCGCCGGCGGTGGTCTCGGCGACGGGGAAGACGAGCCCGCAGCCGTAGAAGCCGTCCGGGATCGGCGGGTCGCGTTTCCAGCCGCGGCGCGCGTTGCTGGCGAACGTGAACCTCACGCGCTGGTCGGGGCGGTAGCCGAGCGCGGCGGTGAGAGCAGATCGAAGGCGGTGCAGTACGGGGCGAGCCTTGCGGGAACTTGGCTCCGGATGGCGGATATCTCCGCCGCGCCGAAGAGGAAGTACTGCCCGACCATGTCGGCCGGTGGAGTCGTCAGCATCACGTCCTCCTCCTCGGTCGCGTCACCGAGCGGCTCGTATCCCAGGAGGTGGTGCTGCGTGATGACGTCGCGTGGCGGGGCGTGCGATGTCAGCATCTCTCGTTCCCACACGGGAGGCACCGTCGGTCGCGGCTCTCTTCGAGCAAGGTCGCCTACAGCTTTCATCAGTTTGCAAATGCCAAAGCCGTCCAGCATGTCGTGGCACCAGTGAACGCCGACCGCAAATCCACCACAGCTGAACCGGGTCACCTGGACACGTACATGTTCAGTTAAAAAAATGGGAAATCACCACACGTAACTATGATTTGCAAGATAAACACACATATCCTTGGAGGAAACTAGGTGCGATAGGATGTGTTTTTTTTCGATTCAGATGTTAATTAACAAGGCTATACCATCATGTTACTAATTTGCAAGGAGAACACAGGGGTACCTGAAAAAAGACCAACGGCTTGCCTACGACAGCCTTTGTATCATCGAGGTCACACACAAGCTCACCAACACAGGGGTACGGCGGCTGCAGCGGCTCACCGAGCTCCTTAAGGCTCACTTCCACATCGGCCTCCACAAACGCGACGCCCTCCGCCGTGCACTCGACCACCAGCCTGCCATCAGGCGGCAGCTCCCTGATCCGACCGGCTACTGGGTAGAAGTGCACCAGGGCCCGAGCAAGGGCTGATCTGATGGCAACTACAGGGTCACGCCACGGCACCTGGGCGTCGGCTGCTGCAGGCTGGCCGCGGAAAAACTCGACGATGGTGGAGTAGACACGCAGGGAGCGCTGGTTGTCAATGTCAGAGAGGTATTTGATCTCACGGGGCGTCGCCCGCACGGGTGCCACTAGCTCTGGCTCACGGCGGCGTGAGGTGAAGGTCACCATTGGCGGAGGGAAGAAACTGTTTTCTACTAAAGCTTCGAACAAAGAACCTGGTCTTTATAGACGGAGCGAGTAGTAATTACGAAGAATAACTAGCACTCGACTTTTGGTGTGTCCAGCAGAGAGTTTGAGGCGAGGAGCCAAAGAACAAGTTGCAACTCCCGGGGAGGTGCATCATATCAGCCAGAGAGAGGGCCAGCAAGTCAAGGCGTTGCCGTTCACGTCATCTCACATGCATGTAGCCTGATGGCGCCGATGGCCGAGCCGCGTGGAAAGCACACTGCCCCGCAATTGTGTCTCGTGGCGGGTTCTCGGCGACGACGGCGACCACCAACCAACCGCGCCATCCGTGGGCGCCTTGTGACTGACGATTCTTGCGCCGCGGAGCGGACTCCATCCGTCGCCCATCGGCTCTATTACCTGTCCTGGCCACAGAGATCAGGACGACGACCGGAAGGAAGGCACGGCCTGTGGAACTCCGCAATCAGCTTTCCCGTCTGCAAGGAAATGGCCATCGTACGAAAACCTCAGCAGAAAGTGATGGGTGCGTGCCAGGGGAGAGACCCCGGACCGACCGAGACGAGTGTAACCGCTCGGCGTCGCTCTCCGTCGCGTGCCCAGGCGCCGTATCCTCTCGCCTGGCTGCTGCCACCGCCGCCCGGCGTCGGGGCCTCCTCAAGCGCTCGCTAGGGGCCACATACACGTACGCTGTTCAGGTTCGCTCGCGTGGCCGTTCAAACATCCATTCAGCGGATAACAGACACCAACACTTGTCCCATAGACATTTTCTACTTTTCGCAGGAATCAAAGCCTCCGGGCACACACAAGAATCAGCTCTTCCCGTCACCCGGAAATGCATGAGAAGATCACACTGGTACATCAACATGTATCAATATTTACCATCTCTCAAAAACATTCCTCATATTAGTTACTAGGTTGTAGGAGTCTTGGTCGATCACCCTCGCTATATCTGTACAAACGCACAACATATTCGAGCAGCGTCCTTTTATGCAGGGCGACTGCGGGATCAGAAAAGATTATAGCTTCTGTCAGGCTCAGGACCACGAGTTAGACTAAATGATTCCCCATCAAATTAGTAGCCAAAGGTATGGACAAAATCGCCCCCTTCTTCCGGAGCAAAACTAGTCTTCAGCAGCTCTTGACTCCACTGCAAACCAGGTGCCGGAGACACTCCACTACACTGAAAAGTGGAAAATCCGTCAGAACTCAAAACAGAGACAAGTTTTCAATACAAGTACAGGAAGTACTAGAATTTGCCCAACGCTGCAACCTTTTGATGGTGCTTACAAAGTTCATATACGTTCAGCAGCTAATGAGTTCAATATTTCCTTATATCACGCAGTTCAGAATTAACTTAACCTAGCGAACTTTATCCAAAAAAAAAAAACTTAACCTAGCGAAGATACCCTTGATACCTTCTTCCAGCTTAGACCCCATGTCTAAGACGGAAACTGGAGTCCCCGTGAATGAATGGAATAAGCAAACGAATTATTGAAATTGTTAATCACATTTCCATCGTAGACATGATCATGTTCATTAAGTAACGCTGACGTAAATACTACCAAGGCACAAGAAAACAGGCAAAGTTCAGAACACAGCCTAGTTGATGGTCTCTAAGCTATGCGCCATTGAGGTCAAACTTGGTTAGGTCAACTGAACCACTTGGGGATTTTAATATGTTTAAGATGTTTTCAAATGTAAATATGTGTTGTACTTATTATTGATAAAGTATTCATCGTTCAGCACGAGAGTCGAGAGGTAACAGTCAGAGAGAAAAAAAAGGCTGCCAAAAATGATGCAGTCTACTCTAGTTGTTACAGTGCCTTCTTCTAAGCACACACAATGCGAGACCAGTTACAGACTGTTTTCATTTAGGAATTGGATCCAGATCATCAGCATCTTACTAAAATGTGACTTATATCCCCAAAAATCAACAACAATAACCACGTCCAAACAGTATATGTGATTGACAACATTCAGTGTGCGAGGTCAATTGGTCAATAAGAAGTTTTCTAAGTGCAGATAGAAAAAATACCAGAATATAGTAAAGCAAGAAAAAAAGGGCTTACACAGAAATGGTTGCGGTAAAGCCCGACAAGGGCAATTACCTGTATTCCAGTCTCGCAATGCTGTTGATTATCTGACAAGTATCAGTTTTTTATTTCCAACAATAAGAGAATGTGCTGCTGCCTTACTTCACTCTATCCTGAGGTCTAAATTTCAAACTTGTGGGAAGAAGTTATGTTAGCACCTACTGTCCAACTCAACCAGTAAGGTCTTGCCGCAATATTATCTCTAAGTCAACTATGTTGATATTGGTTGCAGATATCCAAAGCCTATAAACGAATTTAATCTAGGGAAAGATTTTTCTTCATAGTCTCGTAAACAAGATAGGTAATACTTGCAGCTGGCACCACTTTGAGAAGATTTGGTACAAGCCCTTTGTAAAATGCAGACTTTCCCTCGTCCTGTAGTGTCTTCCAAAAACAATCAGTCATTCCACTGTACGCAGTCTTTGGCGCAGCTTGCATTCTGCAAGTATTTTGAAAGGCAAAAAAATTGTGTGAGAGAGTCATGGTTGTATAAGTATACATTTGTGTCAACAAAAGCTACTGCGCACCTGGTTCTGATGACTTGTAAAGGGTAGACACATGTCGCTCCTAGTGCTCCTGAGATTGTTCCACAGCCCAGTTGTACTAAAGGGCCTGGATCTACATAAGAATCTCATACCTTAGTGACGCCAATTGGGAAGAAAAGAAAGGTATAAGTACATGCATAACGTTTCAAGAAGTGTACCACTGTCCTTGAGGACATATGTCTTTGACATTTCTTTCAATGTTTCGTAAACAGTTAGATCAATTCCAGCATACGGGACCATGCCAAGCAAAGATGGAACAAGGCCTCTATAGAATGCTTGAGGGCCTTTGCGCATCCATATGTCCCTTGATAGTGCACCAATGCTAGGAATTCTGCTGCCCTTATAAGTCTGTAGGCGAGTTTTCACTAAATCGATGGGATAAATCGCTGTCTGTGCGATAGCACCAGCCAAACCTCCAGCCATGAGGCGCCCAGAAGTACCGATGTCATTTTTATTCTCACCTTTACTCTTCGTTATGTATTCTTTAAGCATTTCGTAGGTGTAAAATCTTATAGCACTTTCTGGTGCAACTTTAACTACATTCAGTCCATTGCCTCTGAAGAATCCCAAAAATCTGCCATCTCTCCATATACTATTAACAGCCTGTGCAATGGTTGTATGGCTTTTTTCCACTTGCATAGCAACTTTAAGGCGATCAAGAGGTGCTGTTGCAGTACGAGATGCTATACCAGCAATTCCTCCTGCAATCAGATATTTGCTTGCACTTACGTGTTTGTTTATTCCTTCTGGTATAGCAGCCTGCTCACCGATATCTACAAGGCAGACTCTTTCCCAGTGATGATAAATGTTTTCAATGGTTGCTTCATGAGGGTACAGCAAAAGAAAATCTCTCCATTCCTCAAAAGTTATAATTCCATCGTTGTCCTTATCCACGTGCTCAACAAATCGTGCAAGCTCTTCATCAGCAATTTCTATACCTGCAAACAGTAAACTGATATTACTTGTAAGACACATCACAGAGACTAGATTCATCAGCCGGTTCCCCAGGTCCAGGACATGCTAATTACATTTTGTAGCAAAGCGCTATCCACAAAAACCCAAGCAGTACATTTTTAGAAGCTAAACGAAATTTAGAAATTTCTCACAGCTGTCAGCTAAATTTCTCATCACATCTGGAGATGCTACCGCTTAAAAGAAAAAACTGCAAATACCTGATTTGTATATAAGAATCATAATCGGTCCAAACGTGTACCATAAAGTTCCATGGTGAGGGTTTCAGCCACTAATAAGCAGCAAACCTAATAGTGTCAGCAGCTGCAGCACAATCATATATTTTATTCCTTTTGCTTTTCAGAGGAGCCAACTTCAGTCGCTAGAATGAGCTATAGTTGAGTGAGGACACAACTGAACAATATGTTTGTTTACTTCCACCACAAAAAGGAAACAACTATTCACTTCCATCAATACAATGTATTGCATTATGATCACTAAATTTGAATTCGGATTCCGAATTATATAAATACTTCTAGCTTAATTTCTTTCTTTCAGAAGACCATAGTCTCGCGACCTAAATTACATTTAAGACAACGGAGCCGAGCACTTGAATGGAGTCAAAGACTCAAAGGGGCTGCATTGGAGTTACCTGCCTTGACGAGCGCGTGCCAGAGCTCCTCGGGCAGGATGCAGCCGTTGTGCTCGATGTCGATGGCCTGGAAGATGCGGTAGAGCTCGAGCTCCTTGTCGTCCATGTACCTCCGGAAGTCGTCGTACCCGACGCGACCGTCGTGGTCGCGGTCGCAGGCGCGGAGCAGCGCACGCGCGTAGTCCTCGGCAGCGGCGCCGGCGGCGCTGCCCTCCGGGACGCCGCGCAGCGCGGCGAGGCCGGCCTCAATCTGCGCGTGGTCGAGGTGGCCCCGCCCCGCCGCGTCGAAGAAGCCGAAGACGCCGCGGATCCGCGCCTCCCGCTCCGCCTCCGTCTCGCGCAGCGCCAGGAGCACGTGCTCCATCGTCGCCGCCGCCCGCGC
>LAPY01001164.1:88981-108445 GCA_000970635.1 Eragrostis tef
GGGGGGGGGGTGGGGATCCCTCTGAATTTTCATTAATTATAATGGTAGCTCAAATCGGCCCGAAACAAGTTACAATAGGGTTGAGACAACAGAAACATCAAGAATTACTGTGTACAACAGAGATAAAAAAAAACAATTCCCAACTGACTAAGAGACAAGCCCTATCTTTGAACAAGAGCTGAAGAACCACACCCTATCGTCGACAAAGAAGCACCATCGAATAACATACTTTGCCAGCTTCACAATAAACTTTGCTTCGCTACACCAGCCCTCATAGCTACCCCGATCCATTGCCGTCCTTCACCACCGCTTGCCGGAAGCATGCATTAGCCCATAAGCTTTAAAATAACAGTAATAAGATATCTCAGTTTGAATATTCACGCAGAGCCGTCGAATTAGGCCTAAGTACTATATTTTTGCTCTGCATATTGTGTGCGCTCTCCTCCAAGTTGGCCTTTTACATGAGTACTTACGTAGCTAGAGTAGATGGTACTAATCTATTAACATGTCGTGTACTCCAGCTTATACATACGTACAAACACAGTGATGACAGGAGTCCATCCGCTGATGCTACAACCCTACAGCCATGATACGATCGACATGATGGCAATGGTGGTCCCGGCTGGTACGTATGTAACGTGTACACCGTACTTAATGGAAAACGATAGCTTGGTAGACTAGAGAACAGAGACCAGCTCGTGCAATTAAGCGAATTTATTATGCTTATCTAATCCCTATCGTCTGATCACCAGCTCCGTTAATTAGATTGGACCTCGGATCTCTGTTGCATATAACCCATGCAGATCGATCAACTACACAGCCCTAACAAAATACTGTACCCTCCTAACACTCTCCTCACTTTCTGGTGAAAGAACTATACAGCGGATCACAGAAGTTTTACAGAGTGCAGTTTGAATTCCCCCAAAAGGTCCGAAGAATACATATGTCTTGTACGTAAATACTTAAAAGAACTTTCTCCTATCTACGATCAATGGAATTGATTAGAGGATTGGACGGAAGCACATACAGTCGCATTACACGTGTAAACATGCAAGAGAAGAGAATGTGTCATGATCAGATGCATGGTCGTTTTCCATGTAGAGAGTGCATAGAGTCGATCGGCATTACCTGACGGCGACCTTATACCATGCACGCTTTTGATTCAGCCACGAAGGGAGACGGATCGAATTCAAAGAACGGCGACGCCCGATTAGTTAAGAAGCGCTTAATTTGCATCTCTCTCTCTCTCTCTCTCTCTCTCTCTCTCTGACGACGATCTCTTTGCATGCCACCACCGTCGTCGATGTAATCGAGAAACTAGCTAGCGAGCCGCCGGAGTTACCTCATACTTTGTCAATACCTGAAACTGTGTGAACTGAGGGCATCTCACTCGCTTAGGTTGCGTGTAATATATATGTTGTGCCTGAAATTGTAGTATACAATTTTCTGTGGTGACTTGGTTATAGTCATATTGGTAGGTATATATGTGCATGTACGTGAGATTACTGCGCTTGACTGCATTTGTAGTCACTCGCCTCTCCAGTCTTTGTGACCATCTACACGCTGATGCATGACAAAGACAGACTAACCATGCTAAATGTAACGGCAGATCCCGGTGATATGCTTTAATGAACGACTACCTACATGCGTACGTACGTCTGTCACCCTGTCTTTCCTCCGCGCGTCCGTAACTATAGCTAGGGTACGTAAGATGAGGCTTTCACATTGTCTCATCTGGAAAATGAACAGCTGAGGTCGATCAACTTGAGGATGATGCATGGCCAACCTGAATGTTTTTGTCCTTGGTGACGAGCTATCCTCGATGATTCCAATGTGTGCGCAAGTCGAGTGATGGATGATAACTGGTCATCACTTGACGTTCCTAGCTACATGAACTGAAGAAAGAGCTAAAGGACAGGTTGTGACGGGGAGAGACGCAGTAACACGGTGATCTTCCACACTGCTCTTCTTATTATTCCTAAACGCTAGAAACTTCAATCTAAAGATCCTTTGGGCTGCCAATAGAGAAGGTTGGTCCAGTCAGGTCAATTTTTGGGCCTGCATACCGGCTGCGATTCTTGCGCACACACTAGTTGTTCGTTAAACAGAGAAGCTGGTGATAATGAGAATTTTCCACTGTTGAACTGAACGTGAAAAAGGAGATGACTCTTAAGAATTGTCCCTGTTCTAGTTCTAGTTAAATGTAACCTTGCTTTCTGAGATATAGCTTCATTAATCGGGCCTTAGGCTTAAACCATCAGGGCGTAAATGCCACTACTATCAGATCGACCTCAAGTCCACTGCAAACCAAATGAGATGGAATTACATAACACATGGTCGTCTTGACAGTCAGTTTTACCAAATTTCATGGTACATAAATGACTTAATTAGTACCGGCTTTGCCTGACTTTCGTGCAGCCAGCTTCCGTATACGACTGTCTGGTAGAAAAATTAGAAATTGACCAGAGACTCGCATGATGAAGATAGACGAGGCAAATGAAGCCTTAAGCAGTGTGCTCTTACCCACGAGTGCTATCCGAAGCCACATGAACGCTGCAAAGTCATCAACGCAGCCCGGGCTTGTGTCAGCATTGTGGTGGGCTGCTGTGGCACTCGTTTGGTGCACGCCCGATCCATGCACGAGAAAGAGCTAGCTACCGCTGAAGCTGATTAAAGCGTGCTTAAAGCCAACTTTATTGCCATGTCTCCAGATTTGTCCTTGCTGCAGCAGCTTTACAAGGAAAGATAACAAAGCTACATGAAAGTACTCTTTTACAAGTAGTCGTAAAAGATTGTAAGAAGTTGAGAGTGCAAGCCGTGCAAGGTACAGCACACAACTAACCATATCCTACTTAACTCTCGTCTCCCTTCACCAAATCGACCCTTTGATGTTCAGATCTAGTCATAGGACAGCTGGCTTATAAACACATTGAGATCGGATAAGCGAGGGGTTGATTTCTCATGAGATTGGAAAGTGTCCAGACCATTTGGGCTTGTGTCTGAGGATAATAATTTTGTTTCGTGAAACAATATTTGTATCACCAGATTAGTAGCAAGTACGTTGTCCAGGGTTTCTAATGACTAGCATCGACTGAAATAGCCTGTCAAAAAAAGGACCCCAGCACTTGCACCTTTCTTGTTTCTCAGATAATATCACTGCTCTGTGCACTTCCAAGATAATTGACCATCAGTTAAAAAAAAAGATAATTGACCATAATATGAAGCATAGGGAATATATTATACTACCATCCATACAGGAACGTATACTGAAGCTCTGCAGCCTTAAGGTGATTAATCATAGACCATAGTAATATCAGTCAGGTTACCCGTAAGATAACAGAAACCAATTTAGATGGAAAAACTACGCAATCCCAACAAACTTCTGGTACCTCGCGAAGGTCCATAATTTTGCCGGAAATGATTTTTGGAGCCCCGGCCTGATCATGTATGGTCCCTAATAGCCTTATCTCTTTGCCTACGCCTCAGACAAAGACCAAACAAATTTTCCCACGTGAATGAACAAGTGGAGGTGGAAAAATTCCAACCCCAGACAATTAAGATTGAAAATTTCTCGCATCAAGAACTTGAAATGCAAATAGGCTTTCATTGTAAGATTACCACGTGCTTCAATTTCTGACTTTTATTGTAGTAGCATTACTTCATTTAAAGTTGCTTTTGCAGTAACTGTGAGAAAGGGTGTAAGTATACTACGTGCTAGGGACAGTGTCAGAGAACAAGATCTCTCAGAAGCTTCTTATCCAGTAAAGAACTGCCTGACAGTCTGACACATGCCTGCGGAGCCAAACCGTAAATGTACTCCACGTACCTGTTTCTCATTAATTGAGTCGACAACAGCAACGAACTTCCATTAATCCGATTCACTTTTACAGAACTTAATTTCTGTAGACATGAGGGCAGTTGCTTTCCTGGTGAAATAGTATGACCAACACCCATTTATTGCAGATCAATGCTTCAGTTTTGGCATCAGAGGACGCGTAGTACCCTTGCTCTGCAAATGAGAGTACAAGAGAGTAGAGTCAGGGCACAAAAGTTCAGAAATTACGGATTTATGCCAATTTCTACTTTTTTTCTTTCAGAAAAAGAACCGATAAAGTATAGGCTATTGAGAGATGTATGACTTATATTAGCGGCAAATCCATTAAAGTACTTCAAAAAAAGCAACATATGGAATGGTATTTCCATACAAAACGGCAACAATTTGTTCAGGAGACCCCCAAACAGGAAAGTTGAGAGTTAGCGCAGACACAACAGTCAAGTGTGTATGGCGCTAAACTAGCAAACATTTTCATTAAAGACTCGAACCCCTTTCAGATAACCCTGAAATCACTCAGAATGTTTGGGTTTTAGCTAACGATCTGCTCCTTTTTATGTATTTGCCATCCAAAGTACCGTGGAGGAGATCCCCAAAGCAAGAGAACTTTTTGTTGAAAAAACAGGAGATGAAGAGTACAGATAATGAGACATCTTACCCTAGTTACCTAAGGAGGCAAATAAGAAAACAAAACAAAAGAAGAAAGCAATATTACAATGCTTCTAACCAAGCCAGAAATTGTTTGTAAGAAGAGTTTGTCATTGAAAAACCACCATAAAGCTTGCAAGGATAAAAGCTTAAAGTTGTAACAGACTACCATAAACCTCAACTTCAGAAAAAGAACAAAGAAAACCCAAGCCCAGGTAAAACAGAATTTTCTGCCAATGATGTATCACCTGAATATTCTTCAATCAACGACAAATGAAGTTATTGTTACATCAACCATATTATTATTCTTCTACCTGACTTCCTATACCAGAGGTGATATTATAAAAGCTTCAGCTTATACAGATCATCAAATTCTCCACCGAGCAACTAGTTAGATCAAAGTATATTATAATGCAGCAGTCAGCAGTGTCAGACCAAAGGGGGAAAAATCGCTAATATTTCTTCAGCAAACGGACATGATCCACACCTCACACACACTCGTCATCAACAGCCTGTACCTGCAGCTACCTCAGACAAGCTTAATTGCCAAACCAACTCCAAGCAATTCCAGAACCAAACACCCCAGGACAAAAGCAATTTTGAAAAATCTCTAACAGGTCTCCCTGAAATCAACCAAAACACTTCAGGAAAATTCTTGCAAATTTCAGCATCTCTTCTATCCTGTTCCAGACCAAATTAGGTGTTTTTTTTTCTTTCAGAAGGCAAAACTAGGTGCTGCAACATGGCGGGAGTCTGAAAAGGCAAGACAAATTGAAGAGGCTATGTCAAATAAAGAACAAATTACTCCAACAACAACACCAACAAAGCCTTTTAATCTTAGAACCAATTACTCCCACATAAAATTTTTCGTAGTAGTTTACCCATCTGATGTGTCGTTAAGTACATTTCCATGCGCCCAATGGCGTTCAACAGCATGATTGGCCCCAGTATCTCTGGAAGAAGAGACGGCGTTAATCTAAAACATATATGCACATTAACCATACACAAACAACTAGCTATGAGGCCATAGTACTCCTAAAAAATATAGGAGGCCATAGTGAATCAACTCAGGGTAGCCCCACAATAAATGTGGCAGCCATGGGTGTAGGTGAGAGTGTTTACTACCACTGTACTAGCAGGGAAGGTGGTTATGCTATACATACACAGTTCACCGACAGCCCAACCCTGCAGACACCATGCGGACCCCATTCAGTTGCCCCTCCCCTGATTTCTCTATTCGTCTCTATCTTTTGCCCAAGTTTTATCCCTGTACACACGCTTAGTATACAGGTAGTGACCCCAGCACACCTGCTCTCTAGTGCATACCTTCCATCATGGTCAGTGAAAACTAGGCCAGACATACTCTCCCTCGCTTCCTCTCTGACACGTATTTGACTACCTACGCAGCTAACCACATTAAACACTACACTGCAGAAGCAAGTACAGGCTGGGCAGTTTATATTCACTCAAACCAGAGCTTTCCTCCCCCACATACATTTGATTCAGAGGAACCCAGCAGCTCATCTGCCTCCTTTGTGTGTCCTTCCATGACAGAGAACCTCCATTCCAGAAAGATGGTGCAACCAAAGAAGTTTCGTGGAGTCAGGCAGCGCCACTGGGGATCCTGGGTCTCGGAGATCAGGCACCCACTCCTGTAAGCCCTTCACAACCTCTAATTCTCAGATAAGAATGCAAAAATTTGATCCATAAATGCAGACTAAATTGTCAATATAAGTACCTTCTGCAATGCATGCAGTAAGAGGAGGGTGTGGCTTGGAACCTTTGAGACAGCTGAGGAGGCTGCTAGGGCATATGATGAGGCTGCTGTGCTGATGAGTGGCCGCAACGCCAAGACTAACTTTCCTGTACAAAGGAGCACCACAGGTGAGCCAGCCCCAGCTGCAGGACGGGATGTTCGCGGCAACGGCGGGCGGGGAAGCTCCGCAAGTGCTGCAAGGCGCCATCGCCATCCCTGACCTGCCTTCGCCTAGACCCCGAGAAATCCCACATTGGCGTCTGGCAGAAGCGTGCTGGCGCCCGTGCTGACTCCAATTGGGTCATGACTGTAGAGCTCAACAAAGAGGCAGCGTCCACTGATGCTGCAGCACACTCCACATCAGCAGCAACTGCGTCACCAGCAACAACAGTAGATGATGAGGAGAGGATCGCACTACAAATGATTGAGGAGTTGCTGAGCAGGAGCAGTCCAGCTTCGCCTTCCCATGGCGACAACGAAGGTCACTTTGTCATCTGAAAAGCATGGACAGAACATAACAATGAAGGCACCAACCCAGATCAGAATTTCACTAGGCTTGTTGGGACACAGGCAGTTCAGGTTGCTTCAGTAATATAGATAAGTGATGTCTATTACTAAATGCAACTTACAAGACTTATACAATTTGTAATTGTGTGCAGTTATATGTACTTGTGAAAACTCTACATACATAAGTTTCTGTCAAGATACTCTGTTACACATCAATGTCAGTGATATAGTTATTATAAAGGAAATAAATATATCGCAATTGTGGTACTGTTCATCCTTTATTCGGAACTTGAAGTTGGACTCTGTTCAGAAATCTCAAGAACACAGTTTTTAAAGAAACAGAGCTACTTTATTCCAAAAGTAGAAGCTGAATAAGTTGAAGAAATAAATTTCAAGAATAAGATGAAGGTGACTTTTGGGAACAAGACCTCTGCTTTAATGACAAAATAATTCGAAGGGCTACGTTCTTAAGATATTATCACTACGTCAGTGCATACATGTCACCTTAGAACTTGTTTAATGTGAAGAAGATACACATACTGGTATATTAGACAAACAAGCAAACAGCCAACACATTTCTTTTATCTTATCAACTAAAGGACTCATTTTAACGAATGTTGCTGCACCAAGGAAGAATAAAGTTAAGCAAGAAGAACAAGATGCAAATTATTCACTAGTACGTCCATCAGAAGATCACAATTTGGCACTGGGTATCCAGAAACAAACAATGTCGGCATTTCAGCACCATCTCACTGGCACAATGGTATGGTATTTCTGGACAGGCAGCTCCACAGCGCCAGGCACCACTAAACAGGGATGGAGAATGAAATAGTGCCATTATAATTCGTTCTGCCAGTCTTGTGTTAATGAATAGGTCATGCATAATAATACAAGTTCAACGTCATGTAACCAACTAACCATCACACATTGTGATGTGGATGTGGAGATGCTAAGGGTGAGAGTGATGAACCCAATGTATGGACCATCAAGGTGTGCACCAAACACTTTAAAGGCCTTAAGGGTCATATTTTTCCTCATTAATAAGCAAATGTAATGTACAAATAATTGGTCGTCATGATAGGCTCCTACAGACAAATTATCATAATGGCCAGCATAACATTTGCCTTCGGACTAGGAATAATCAATATTCAGGGCCCAAAATTCCAGTCGGGACTCACTATTCAGCAATCAGCAGCAGTATTCCATGGCTGGAGTCGGGGCGACAATGCCATGCCAGAAGAGGTATTCTGTATTCTCAATGAACTAGATATGATGATGGAAGATTAACCTAGAGACAATGCAAAGGAAAAGGATGATATGACAACCCAAACCATCAATAGAATCCGGCAAGATTCCTTGGCAAAATATGGCTTTGTTAACTTTTTTTGATATAAGCCTGGAGCCTCGATTCATTATTAGCTAGAGAACAACACCACAAGAAAGCTCCATCCATCCGCCCAAAAGGAAAGGAAAGAGGTCCATAAAGTAGCGAAAATACCCATCACTTATGAGTGAAACAACAAAGACAAAGAAAGTCACAATGAGTCTGTTCCTTGCAGAACTCAAAGAACATAGGCACTGCCAAAAAAAAAAGGTTTCAGCTCCATGGTTGGGCCCGTAGGTTGGCACAAAATATGCCATGCAGTCAATGTTAAGGGGCCAACCAGTTAGTTGGTCAGTCATAATGTACAATTGTATTTGAAAGAAACAAAACAGAAACACATAGAAGGGATGTGTACTGAGTTCTGGGGTGCAATGGAACAATGTGTAGTATCGCTAACTTAGTAAATTCGGGTTTTTCAAGGTAGTTAAGGCATTCAATTTTAATCGATTTTTTTGTCTACACAGAATAATGATCTAAACAAGGAAATCCTTTAAAGGTATCGAGCAAGCTCTGTCTTTCTCACGACCTATGTTTGCATTAATCAGTGTTTCATATGACTATATGACACTCCATTTGATGATTTCACTTCATTCAGTGCACATTACCTGTTTCCCCTTGCCTAGAATTTTTTTTAATCCATCTTTCGCCGCCACCATTGTTTCCTTGCCAGTAATGAACTTTCTTGGAGTGACATTTTCTCAGCTCATATCTGTAACAGTTCGCACGTAGTGTCAATTTTAGCTTTGACTCGTCATTCTTCGCTTTGTATCGGTTGCAACCAATACCCAGCGCCTCACTGTTCATTTCCAATGCGCCAGAAAGAAACAGAAGAGCAGGATTGACAAGAAACAGAAGCTATAGAAATATGGGCAAATGTATCCTAACATGGTGTTTCACCTTACATAACTAATGATAATATCTATGTATAGACTCACTTGTTACTTTTTAATCCATATAGTCTACATTGTGAAAATTGCTAATAAATTCAGACTCTTTTATCCATAAAGTGCTGCAAGTGTAGTTTAGGGGTGTGACATGGCTGCCCTAAATTCTCTGCTATTTGTGATCGATAATTTCTGGTACCACATAAGCTGGTCAAGGCACTTGCATGATTCAAAAGCACGCATTAAGTATGTCCACTGTCCAGCAAGATAGCTGTAGTGGTCCCCCCAACATTAACTATATCCTTTGCTTCAATCCTATTCAAATAAACCAGTGATGTCATCGTAAGTAAGATTGCAAAGCATAATGCATTTACTCACTCATTTTGATGCTGATCTTTTCATATACTAGATCTACCTAATACCATGTGCCAACGGCAAAATGCAAAATGCTGCTGAAGTTGTAAAAGCAACTGTGCAGGGAAATACAGGTTGCTGGACAGAAAGGCGAAAGCTATTGAAGTGATGTTGCAATAGTCGTAAAGAACACTATATCATACCAATTAATCCTTTGAATTTTTTTTCACATAATAAGTGATTCATTGCACTCAAACTATCACAATAAGTGAGTTTTACTTTTCCAAATCACGTGAACAGGTACAATCTCTCATGCATCAAGTATGCAGGGAGCAAAAAAACATAGAAATAAAAAGAATCGACATTCACAGTGGTGTGAATCAGATGGCAAACATGTTATCTAGAATGTAGATTCTACTATTTTTTTCATTATAGTTACTTCTTATCAAGTGGTCATCTTATCACATTCAGTGCGGCACCATTTGCTAGCAATGATTTATCAACAATTATCAACCAATACCAGACCCTTGGTAAGGACGACTAGACTGTAATATCCAACATGCTCCTTGGAGTAGGGCTAAGTACCAAAGGTGCACAGCACAATGGTCCAGGCGTATTTTTATTCAGGTCTTGATGATTTATTTGTGGTTATGGATCAGTAGTTTTAGCATTCAATTTTGAATTGAAATGTCCCTATATTCAGATTACTGAATGAAATCACTCTCTCTAAGTCGTTTAGACAATAAGTACTACACTCGTTAGTTGTGGACAAACCTGGCTAAAAAAAAAATCGGTTGACGGAAACAGGAGATTTGGTTAGCCACTTGGTTAGCCAACATTCAAAGAGATCACAAAGTTAATCGATGTCTACTAAAAATCATTTGAGGATACAAAAAATAGAGATATGCATAAAAAATGGAATGCAGCAAGGAACATTGCTTAAACATGCTGGAGAGCTCTTGTTTTAGAAGCCAATAAGTTTACAAAACTAATGTTCACATAGATAGTGACAGAAGAAAACTGAGCAAACCAGAAAGCCATTGATATAAGGATTAAACTGAAAAAAACAAGATCATGAGAAGAACTTATACCATTTCTCTATGTCAATTGTATCATCTGTGTTTGGTTTACATATTGTTGGAATTTACACTTATTGTGTTTTCTTTATAATTCCTTCATGAATTGATCCCAGGCTTCTTGCACTGCAATCATCTGCTGGCCTGCTTTGGTTCAGCACATACATGAAGATTTCAGGAGAAATTCGAAATCTATAGGTAATCAAATTATCCTTTGATCGCTGGATCTTCAGATGTATTTCCTTTCTGAATAGATTTCAAATCAATTCTGAATAGCATAGGCAGTTCCCAGATAAAAAATGAGAAGTAACATATTTGACTTCCAAAAATATTAACACCAACTCTTTCACACATCCTGGTCATGGACGGGACACAGAACACAATTTTCTCTTCCTCTCCTTACCAATAGAAACACTGCTTGAATATTTCGAATTTGCAAGTTCCCGGGGTATTGGATCTCCTGCAGTCTTAAGAAACTGAACAAGGTCTTTGAAAAGTCTCCTATCCTCATCGTTCACAAAGACAAAAGCCATACCCTCGTCTCCCATCCGAGATGCCCTTCCAACTTGGTGAACATATTCATCAATGGAATTTGGCATGTCAAACAATATCACTTGACGAACTTTCACGAGATCCATTCCACGCCCCAAGACCCCAGTAGAAACAATTACAGATGCTTCCTCCTTCAAAAACTTTCTCAAACTCTCTCTTCTCTCATTCATTGTCTTCTCACCATGGATAGAAACAACCTCCAATCCAGTAGTAACAGTGATTGCTTCAGACAAGAGATCAGCACCAACTCTGGAACTAACAAATACAACCGCTGGAGGTTTAAAGTGCTGCTTGCTTTTCATTATCTCAAAAAGCTTCTGCTTCTTCTGTTTAGACCCCACCCAAATAACCACTTGTTTAACTGACTTGTTCGGCCTGCTTGGGTTCCCACAAGAGACTTGTACTACATTTTTAGCCAGTGAATTAGACATCTTCTCAACTTCAGAATGCAATGTTGCTGAAAACATCATAACCTGGGGGTCTGAAAGTGCCCGAAAAATCTGCAAGGCCTGATCCCTGAATCCCCTCTCTAGCAAGCAGTCCACCTCATCCAAAACAAATACAGAAACATCGCTAAGGTCAATATTGTGTTTCATGAGAAGACCAATTAGCCTCCCAGGAGTACCAACGATTAACTCAACACCATTGTCAATTCTGTAAATTTGCTGTGCCAACGGATCTCCACCAACAACTAGAGCAGTTTTGAAGGGCAAACCTTTTCCGAGTATTTTTGCTTGATCTTCCACTTGCAGGCATAGCTCTCTAGTTGGAGCAAGAACTATAGCCAATGGGCCTCGCTTCCCTGTAGATTGTTGCGATCTTTTTTGTGAACAAAGTGCAATTATGGGAATTAGAAAAGAAGCTGTCTTCCCAGAACCAGTATCAGCAGAAACGAGCAAGCTTCTGTTACATATTGAGGCAGGGATGACTTGCATCTGCACTGGAGTAGGCATACAGTATCCTGCAATCTCAAGATTGTGCACAAGCTTCTCAGGAAGGCCACAGGAAGAGAAACACATGATTGGATCAGGAACCGCAACACCCTTGACAGCAATGTCAAGTTTACTTCTCAGCGCATTGATCCGGCTGGTAGCCAAAGTAGGTATATCAGGAAAGTTATTGTCTGTAATACAAAAGTTCTCATCACCGAAAGGAATATTGACACGTTTTGCTGCTTTTACTGCTGGCTTCGTTTGAGCATCAAGCCTAGCAAGAAGAATTGTCTTGCATTCCACACTGCAGATGTCATCATCTGTCTGATCACATATATATTCGCCATATCGGCCACATACAACACAGCGAGGCTCCCCGGGAAGAGCTTCTCTCTGTTCAAAACATCTTTCCTTCACAGGTAAATCTGCAGATGAAACAATCCCAGGACAAGGCGCTTTTAAGACCTCTGATTGAAATATATGAGGAATAAAGACGAAATTCTTTTAATATTAGGGAAAAGAACATCAGAGAGGTGTGGCCTGAGAGTGTATTCATTCAGTTATTAAGAGCTTATGAATAGAAAAAAAGGGTTGTAACTATGTTTGCAGGAATCAAGGGAAATAAAAAAATGACCTCCAGCTAATAAATTGAAAGTCAGCAAGATTGCAGGAATAACAGGCTCCATTACTCCCAATTACTGAACAACTCCTTTACTCCCCAATCACTGAACATTAAGTCTAAAACAGTATCTAGGATCATTAACTAATATATTCCCTGAAACATAAAGATTGTGTGTATCCTTGTTGATTGCCATTGATTTTTTTTTTCTAATGTTTGAGCGATAATAAGACCTTAATTATTGGTCGACCAACATATTTTCAATTACCTTCCGGCTCGTTACATTTATCAGATAAAGGAAGCAAGTTATCAGATGATTGATTCTCCCCATGCTCCATTCGGTCCAGGAAGCACCAGAAAACTGCACAGAAGAAAACGAAGGGGAAATGAAAAAGCTTGAGCAACTTGAATGTGGAAAAAACTCTTAGCACCTTATAACCAACCAAAGTTTTCGATGAATGCCTATAACATTAAATCTAGCACCTTATTAATCAGCATATGGGAGTCTTATTTTGAGAACTTTGATAAAGCATTCGAAGCCATAGGTTTTGGGTGACATATCTGTTCTGTTCCTAGTAGAACACGGATTCGAGCTAAAGCACAAGTCGTTACCCGCAACTCGCTGCTCTTGCCGTGCAACGCAAGGGACCCCAGCTACCAAGCCCCTGCCGCAACGTACCCGGCCGTCTCCACCGCCGGGCCGCGTAATGACCTAGGGTTTGGAATCAGAGCGATAAGAGGGGACACAGACAGCCGTGTAGGGAGCGGGCAGGCGCCAGACCGGATAAGCCTACGTCTGGGACCCCAGCTACCAAGCCCCTGCCGCAACGTACCCGGCCGTCTCCACCGCCGGGCCGCGTAATGACCTAGGGTTTGGAATCAGAGCGATAAGAGGGGACACAGACAGCCGAGTAGGGAGCGGGCAGGCGCCAGACCGGATACGCCTACGTTTGGTGCGCTCAGCTAGGCTTTGGGGTTTCGGCAGGACACCGGAGCACGAGGCGGCGGCCGGAGCCGAGCGAGGTGGACGACGGAGCAACGCGACGGTTCGGACTTCGGAGCAGTCTCTCACGGTTTCGCGGCGTGCGGCGTGGGGGACGGAAACACGTGGAGAGGTTGCGAGTTGGGCCTGTTTGCCACACGCATGGACTGGATGTCTGCTCGGGCACATATGATGGACCTATTACGCTCATATGGGCCTAACTCGCGGCACTGGAAGAGTCCATACTGGGTTGGACCTCAAAGTTTTTCTGTTGTGGCTCAAAAAAAAAATCTGTTACTATGAGCAAACCGTAGGCAGCACGTGTCATGTACTCATGTTCCTGTCGATCTTAGCGAGTCCCAGGCGCCCAGCGCAGCTTGAAATGGTCTGTCATAGTAGTGTGAATCACAGTTGCTTGTCAAACTTGAGAAAATCTTCTGAGAAACTTTTTACTTTTTAGCATCGGCAGTGCTGCACCATGCTGATGCAGCCATGAAGTTTCGTTTCCATCTCTGAGACTAAAATTTCCTGTGGAAATTGAGGAAAATCTACTGTATGTCCGGTCTCAGCCTCATGAAGATTCGATAGTGGCGGTGCTGTGTTGGAGTACTAGGAGAGACGCGCCGTGGTTTTTCTTTTTCCCTGTTCGTGTTGGAGTTGGAGCTAAGCAGCTAGTGATGCTTCATCTGTTTTCCCCTAATCAGACGGTCGCAGGTGGAGATCCGTAGCTCGATCGGCAGCCATGGCGGAAGCAGTAGCGGGGCTGCTCACGTCCGCTGTCATGGAGGTTGCCGGCAAAAAGATCAGCTCCGCCATCCGGGAGCAGGCCAACTAGGCGTGGAACTTCAGCGACGACCTGGACGAAATGAAGGGTACCATGGCGTCCGTGGCGGCTGTGCTCAAGTACGCCGAGAAGCAGTCCGTCAGGAACGAGTCGGTGCGTGTGTGGCTCAAGCGAGTCGGTGCGTGTCCGTCAGGGAACGTGACATCCTACCCAAGCCATAATAGATTGATTGAATATTCACGTTAACGAGTTGCAATTTTTTTCTGGAACCTCATCTAAAAAAAACTTCGAGGTTAAGCCTGTTTGGTCTGGAACGATGGATGATCGACCGGAAAGTTGTTTCCGGGTGCGCACGAGTGAGGACAAAGTGCACAGAAAAGACACGTGTTAGTCCGTGGGGTTAGTCTTGATGTTCTAGAGAGCTGCCAGGCGTAAGCGGGCCCGGTCTCGGAAAGACGGGACGTTACGATTGGTATCAAAGCCGACCCTCACGGTTTCACGGGCGCGTGTGGGCGCAGTTGCGCAGGCATGGTGCGCGTGGCTAGTGTGGGCCCTGAGTGGTCACACAGCATGGCACTGGACGCACAGACGTGGCCAAGAGGGGACGCTTCTGACCGAAAAGTCGTTCTCGGGTGCGCACGAGTGAGGACAATACGCAGAAAAGACACGTGTTGGTCTGTAGGGTTAGTCTTAATGTTCTATAGAGCTGTCAGGCGTAAGCGGGCTCGACTTCGGAGAGGTAGGACGTTACAAAGCATGCCGCCTTAGACATCTCCGACATGATGGACGACATGATATATAAGCTACAACCCTTAAGGGATGATGTATGCTGGAAAATAATAAAAAGATCCAGTGGATTTGAAGGTAAAAGCAACAAAGAAAAACTGGAGGAGATATGATTGGCTATTACAAAGAAATGTGAGGGTGTGGCATTAGCAGCTCAAGCACTTGGATACATGCTAAAATCTGAAGATCCGAATGGGTGGTCAAAAATGAACAACAGTGATATCTGGAACGAACCCTATGGAGTTGATAATTCAGAACATATGAAAGTGCTTCCCTCCTTGAAGTTAAGTTATGAACTGCTACCAATACTAAGGTTATGCTTTTCATATTGTGCCGTATTCCCAAAAGGCCATGATATCCATAAAGATGATTTTTGATTTACCAATGGGTAGCTCTTGATTTCATTAAGGAGCCATCTGAAGGCAAGAAATACATTAAGCAACTTTTGGGAATGTCCTTCCTTCAACATTTGAAGTTGGCATCGGTAAGACAGCAAATTACACTTTTCCCCATTAAGGTTACCAGTTTGCAAGCGTGTATTTTACATAAGTCAGTTCATACAAGCATGCATAGCATATTTATATCATTATGTGGTAGATAAACATTAGGAAGTTCTGAAATTTATTCCCTTATATACTTGTAGTTGTGTAAAAAGAATAGGAAAAATTGTCAGGGGCTCCCTTTAACTATCTGTTTCAGTTTATATATTAAAATGTCTTAAGTGAAATGCACCAGCACCCCTCATACTTGACCCGAATTCTCATATAAAGAGAGAAAGGAAGAACTGCCTTGTGGACATCATGATGCCACATGGGCATTAGATTCTAAGTTGGTTCAGTTAGGCGTCTAGATGGAAATCTGGCTCAGGATGAGAACACTTAGCAAGTTTTTGGACCTAGAAATCAAGTTTTGTGAGTACCGGGACCTAGACGAGAACTCGGGACAAGTTCAAGGACCATTGTTGCATTTCACTCAAATGTTTTCTACAAAAGGATTATTTATATGCATATGTAAATAAGATGTCTTTTTTCCTTTTTTTGCATAAAATGGCACCTAAGTTCATATCTCTAACAACTCATGAAATTATTCCAGATTTCTGGGAACCATGTGGTGCGGTACACCATGCACGACCTAGTGCATGACATGTCAAGGTTAGTCATAGGTGATGAACTAATTATCTTTGATGCTGCAATGAAGAGCAATACAAGTAAGCGTAAATACTGTCAATATGTGTTTCTCACAAATTATGATGGGCAAAAAGATCTGTCAAATATTTTGCCCAATAAAGTCAGAGCACTTCATTTTTCAAGTAGTAGCAAACTGGGCCTCCATGATGGTTCATTGTTTTCGTTTGCAAAGTGCTTGCGTGTTTTGGATTTCAGCGAGTGCTCCGGTATATTGTTGCCAGCCTCAATTGGCCAACTGAAGCAATTGAAGTGTCTTATTGCGCCCAAAATTCAACAGGAGAGCTTGCCGAAGTCAATTGCTAAATTATCAAAATTGCAGTACCTAAACCTGCATGGATCTTCTCAAATTTGTGCGTTACCTGAATCAATTGGAAAACTGGGTTGTCTGATACATCTTGATTTGTCAGGTTGTTCTGGTATGTCAGTGCTGCCCGAATCATTTGGATCTTTAAAAACAATGGTGCATCTTTACATGTCTGGTTGCTCTCTGATAAGAGAACTGCCAGGTTCGCTTGGTAATCTCACAAGTTTGCAGCATCTCGATTTATCTAAATGCCCCAGTCTCAATGAAATACCTGAATCAATTGGAGAACTCGGTTGTCTGATACATCTTGATTTGTCAGATTGTTCTGGTATGTCAGTGCTGCCGGTATCATTAGGTGAATTAAAATCAATGGTGCATCTTAACATGTCTGGTTGCTATCTGATAAGAGAACTGCCAGGTTCACTTGGCAATCTCACAAGTTTGCAGCATCTCGATTTATTTTTCTGCTCCAATCTCAAAGAAATACCTGAATCTTTATGTAGCCTCACACAACTCCGACATCTGAACCTATCATATTGTAGTAAAATTGAACGTATACCAGAAGCTGTAGGCAGCCTCGTTAATCTGCAGTATTTAGACATGTCAGGTTGTCGGCAAATCCATGAGCTGCCAGAGTCATTTACTGATCTCCGAAATTTGTTGCATCTGAAGTTGGTTCGCTGCAGATTTAAGAAAGGGCTACAGCGAGCTTTGCGTGGTCTCACTGGGCTTCAGTATTTAGATATGTCACTAGTTGGATTGGAAGATGGTTATCTGCATGATGCCATGAGAAATCTCACCAATATTAAGTATTTGCGCTTAGCAAGATGCATAACATCACTCTTTGGCGCTGGGATTGAAGAAAGTAGTTGCTGTATTGATTTTATTGGTGCCCTTACCAACCTGGAGCATCTGGACATGTCACACAATATATAGCTTGAGTATCTACCAGAAAGCATTGGTAACCTCAAAAGGTTGCATAAATTGGATCTCTCATACTGCAAGGGCCTAAAGTCCCTACCAGATAGTATAAGTGCGGTTACACTGAAGTCTTTATTAATTGAAGGGTGCTCCGGTGAACTGGTTCATGAAGCCAATTTTCGGTTTCACTATTCACTAACATTACCACTCTTCAATGTTCGAGCCGATGGTGTTAGTGCTTGCAGCAATCTTCATCCCCTCAAGGATGCAAATGTCCGCCCTGGCCGCCGCCCACTGGCGCCGTTCCAGCCTTATGGTCTCCGTCCGCCCGCCGCCGTGAGGATGCTCTTGCCATCTAATCGAACGGCTATCTATCTGTTTGTTTCCAAGTACTGCTCATAGTGTCAGTTCTGTTTGCACATCACTCTTTTACTTGCTGATGTCTATCACATGGATTATTAGCCAACAAGCCTAAACAATACCAGGAAATCTATTTTTTTTTCCAAGACAGGCTAGCACTGTAGCACATGGACAATTATTTTCTGAACTCCGCGGTGCAGAAATTTCTATTCGATTACCATCTTTCCAACAGAATACGAACGACAGCTGATCACAACTCATTTTATCAACTCTGCAGGTTTATAAATAGGGTGACTACTGACTTGCAAGCAAGCATCACAAGTCATAGTACTCACCAGTCATCAGAGTAAAAGCATATCGTCGCAATCTGCTCAATTTCACATGTTTACTCTGCCGATGCGAACTAATTTGGAGTTGAAGGCAAAGTAAGACACTAAACTGAATTAAGATATGCAGATTTCATTTTACACTGAATTAGATATGTGTGTGGCCGAGCTACCACCGGCGATCACTCGCTCATAATGCTAGCTGGCTCTTCCAGAAGCTCTGTTCCATTCGGCACACTTTCGCCTTTTGTGAGCACAGGGAAGAAACAAGATCATTCAGACTAAACATTTGCTAGAACCAACTATAATTATTTGCGCATCTGCACCAACAGGCTGAACAGTTCACATTTTTTTGTGCACATATGAACTTTTACACTTACTGAATTGTACAATTGTACCGAGTTACCTTAGCCAAGGGAGGAGAAAATTAGCGACTCTGTTCTGCTTCCTCTTTTCTCTTTTTCTGTAAATGCTAGCAAGGAGCTCAAGTGTCTTACTGCTCATTTCAACGAACTAAATGAAGAGATGCAGATCTGCACTCACATATTGAAAATGAATATGGATCGTCCGTGCATGCAGGCAGTCAACCAGAACTGGGAAGTGGGAACTACTAATCAACAAGCATTTTCAAACCAGCACGATGATCTGCTCTGTTCGCTGCTCTCCTGCCTTATTATGCCAGAGAAATCAACAAGCATTTTCAGTGTAAAACATGTGCACTTACAAAATGACTCAAGACTTGCAGGGTTTATTCGAACATCTGAACTGACTGACTTTGGTCTGTTGTAAATAAATGTAAGTATACTTCCTTTCCTGAAGATGATAGTAGGTAGTAGCATGCCTCTCTTTTGGCAAGAAGCTCTTTCAGCCTGAACATCTGCAACAAGCGACTAGCACTTGTTTCGTCGCACCAACAAACTCACCGGCTGCACAACACATCCGAACATGGCTAGTAAAACGAAGCTGCAGGTCTGCATTTACACTAAGGGGTCCTTTGGATTGAAGGAATTTTACAGAAATTTTGGAGGATTCAGATTCCTTAGGAATTTTTCCTACACATCCCTTTGGTTCATAGGAAAGCTGGAGGAAAAAATCCATTGGATTCCTTTGGTCAATTTCACAGGAAAAATAGCATGAGGTTTGAGCTCTTGGAAATTTTCCTATGCCAAGACGAAGCGCTGATGCACACTGCTAATTATGTTGTCATGTGCCCGCTTTGCAATACACAGGCAATAATAAAATAAATCTACTACGGAATGCAGCCATTCCT
>LAPY01001164.1:116147-138860 GCA_000970635.1 Eragrostis tef
CGGTGTGGTGCCGGAGCTGCCGCAGAGGATCACCGGCCGGCCGGTGGCGTTGCTTCAACGCCTAGCTCGCTCCGTCCGTCGTGTCGACCGAGCTGCGTCTGGCGAATGGCGATCGAGAAGAGAGTATAGTTCAATGCCGTGGGGGCGAGTAGATTCTCTCGTGCTTGGAGACGACACGATCGGAGGGAAAGATGGGCACCGGCTGGCATATCCACTTGGATATTCGTTTCTCCAAACGGAATTATGCTTGGAATCTTCCCTGCGTTTGGCCCGTACTTCAAATTCATTCGCTTTGGAATCTGGCGACCTGCGATTGTGTGTGGCTTCGTAATTTATGTCATGCGTACCCAGTGGCCAAGTGCCATGAATACGTTTGTCCCCGATTTTTTTTTTTCTAGTTTTGGTTTAACAAGCAAGCAGTTTCGATTTCACGTATCTGTAGCAGAATGGTGATCACGAACTAGCATTGCCTTTCATTTTTCGTATTGACGAATAGAAGCAGCTTTTGACTTTGAAAATCTTATTTTACTGAATTTGGCAATGTAACAAAATAAACTAAACCAATCAGAATAAAGTCAATGGATGCGTCGGTCATGTGAGGGGGTTCTTCTTGCTGGTATTTCTAAATCAACTTGCTTGGTTGATTAGGAGCCCCATCTGATAAGTTCAAAATTAATGCATGACATCTGTTCGTGGCCCACCTGCGCAAGCAAATAATATAAATCGTGCATCGTTGTCAACAGTGATGTGCTAGGAGGAGGAGGTTATCCTGACACGATATTTCGCGATAATCTCCCAATTGGCTTAGCTGTTCTTTTCTTAATAGGATATTCCGTGGACGAACACAACACGTCGGCGAAAATTAGGCAATGGAATCATTCTAAGTTGTCCACACAAGCTGCTCTTGGCAGACTTGGAAGCTAACGTTTCTAAATACCGACTTTGTAACTTATTTGTGTTATCCTCTACCTACCACACTACTTATGTGGATACTATCATCACTCTACATATTTGCGCGGTACACCTACAAGAACAATTAATCATAGCATAATAATGTGTGCATGCACACTTACTTATTTCCAATTAAGATCACATTACTTCGACTATACAAGTAGACATAAAATAAATGGAAATGTTTTTTGCTTTTTCATTTTTACGAAACACGGAGACGATTGTTTGGGATGGCAATAGATCATCAAATCCTAGAACCAAGTCAAACAAACCCCCCACAAGTTTTTGTTTCAGCAATGGAGCAAGCTGATCCATAACCAGGCCACATTCATCAAAAGCACATGGTTAAGGATCTTTTGCAGATCTCGTCACTGATCACCCAGTTTAGGATCTGCTAATAATCTCTCGTTAGATGACACCCCATGGCCAAATCCATAGGCCACCCTGGGTGCGCCTACCACTTCGCCTCGCACCTCCGAAAGCCTCCAAACCGCAGCCGCCGCGCGTCGTATAAAACCGCAACGGCGCGAGATATCCACGTCACGAATATTCCGCTTCTTCTTGCCACACGCATATCCTCTTCCTCCTCCACCCTCCCGTCCCCTGCATCCCTCCCTCCCATATTTATCTGGCCCTCTCCCATTCCACCACCGATCACCCAGCAACTCGATTTCGATTCAATTCCATCCCCTTGTTTCTGCGCCTTGGCCGCGATGAAGTTTGGCAAGAGCCTGAACAACCAGATCGTGGAGACGCTGCCCGAGTGGCGCGACAAGTTCCTCTCCTACAAGGACCTCAAGAAGCGGCTCAAGCTCCTCGGCGGCGCCGGCGAGCGCGCAAGGAAGCGCCAGCGCATCGGGGACGGATCGCCGCCGGCGATGACGGCGGAGGAGGCCGCGTTCGTCGTGCTCCTCGAGGCCGAGCTCGACAAGTTCAACGGGTTCTTCCTCGAGAAAGAGGAGGATTACGTCATCCGGCAGAAGGTACGGGTCGTTCGATCGGTCGAATCCATCGGCCTGACTGCCTTCCTCGTGTTTTTCTTTTCGTGGATTCATCTAATTTGTGAGGGTTTGGGTTGACGGGGCGCAGGAGCTACAGGACAGGGTGGTGCGCGCGGCGGAAACAGAGTCGGCGGAAGAGCTCATGCGGGTGCGGAAGGAGATCGTCGACTTGCACGGCGAGATGGTTCTGCTCGAGAACTACAGCGCGCTCAACTACACCGGTGAGCTCGCCCTCCCTGGCCCTGGCCCTGTTTCTGGTTGCAGATTGTTTACGGTGGGAGGCACACTGTAGCCTCCCACTTCTCTACTTTTCATGTCGGGGCCGCCAAATATTCTATGATATCACATGATAAGTCATTTTACAAGAGTTGAAAATGACATGTTATTTTTTTTCTACCTTTAAAGTACTCCTTGAAATCTTGATCATCACACCATAATATAACCACACGTGGAAATAAGTTTAGTGACTTGTGCCCCACACAGGAGCCGAACTGCATTCTGTATATGTGGTGCTGCTTGAACACAATTTGAATTGCACGGTTGTTCTTTTATAAATGTGATGATACTTAGAAATATAAATAACCATCCCTGATAGTGATAACCCATTGGTTAAACTTTCTATTTCATGTACATGAATAGAGCATTAATCAACACAAACAGTGGAACCCATTGGAGAAAATGGATTGCATTGCCAGGAGGTGCAATTTCTCCAAACTAAAATCAACCAATCATTCGTGGACCATGGTTTGCTTGCTAAAAGGTGTTGTTCCAACTAAAGTTTGTGGGACTCCCACATCGTCTATTAACTTGGAAATCTTGAGATGGAGAACTGTTGACTCTAGGGGGACCACAACATTTTTGACTTCATTAGCTCAACATATTTGTTTTACATGATTCACCAAAATATCGAAGAAAATTTTTCTTTTGAAATGTATAAGTGATCTGTTTCTTAAACAGGGGACCGTACTAAACAAATATTGTGGCATTGTCCTTACCGTACTTGCTAAAGCTGTAGAATATAAATTTCATATATTATTTCCTATTCACTATAGATTATATGATGAATGACACTGTCTTCAAATTGGAGGACAATGTATCCTTTTTTCCGAATCAAAAAAAAATCTCAGCAGAATTGTTCTCCCTTTTTGGAAGAAATGCTTTAGTCTTCTGGGTTGGGTACTGTTGCATATTTTTCGGTCATTTAAGCCTCTCTAGTGTATCTATAAACTGTGGAATGAATGTGAAGTATCGTTCTAACTTCTGAAATGGTTGAAAAATGGACGATTTTTGGTGAACTTGAGAGAGAGAAATAGAAAAAAAAAAGTTTGCTCTGTTGGTCCGTGTTGTGTTCCTTCACACTGATGAGGTTTTTCTTTCCAAACAGGTCTGGTGAAAATCCTCAAGAAGTACGACAAGAGGACTGGCGCACTGATCCGGCTTCCCTTCATCCAGAGCGTTATGCAGGAGCCATTCTTCACCACTGCAACTCCTGCCAAGAAGACCGAGCGAAGACGCGAGAGAAGACAGCGACGGCGATGACAAACCTGCAAACCCGAGCACCTCGTTGGCCAACGGTGCCGGCGGCAGAGCCCTGGAGCTGGAGGAAATCGAGGTCATGGAGAGCATGTACATGAAGAGCACGGTGGCCGCGCTCCGGGCGCTCAAGGAGATCCGGAGTGGGAGCTCCACGGTGAGCGCGTTCTCCGCAGCAGGAGGGGTGAGGCAAAAATGTCTAGGACTCTAGAACGAGATAATTGAGCAGATTGTGCCAGACATGAGACATGTCGTGTACGATGCTCTCACCATGCTTGCGCGCCTGCTCAATATTGACTCTGGCTCGGAGTTCGCTCACGCCAACTCCATTTCGGCGCCTTGTAATGTGTGTGTTTCATACATAATCTGGGAACTCCGGTAAGATTAGTGGAAAAGAGGAAGTATAGACTTATTTATCATGAGTATGAATGTGTCGAAGGTTTCGTAACATGCCACTCTCGGACTTTTAACTTATGTGAGATCTCAAAGATGGACATATTCTAAAAAAAAGTTAGGAAGACATTGGAGCATAATTGTGTCGTATTTTTGGATTCTGGTGTAAAGTTAAACGAGTAATAAATAATTAGTCCTGATGTAGTAGATAAACAGCTTGACAGGTGACAGGACGGTAGGCCACCGCGACAATGGGCGCAAACCAGGCCAGTGCGTTTAAGCAGTCAATGTTCATGGTAGCCACTGTCAGTGACTTCAAGCTATCTAGGATTAGCAGCACACTAAGGGAAAATAAGCCACGCAACATACCAAAAAGGAGTATACACTTTCCCAAAAAAAAAAGGAGTATACAGCTTTTTCACGATTGTAGAAGCACGCATACACACCCTGCCATAGTTACAAAGAGCATGCTGGCTCAAATCAGGACACAAGAAAAACAAGACGAATTACAATGTTCATTCATATCGTGAAATAGACAACAAAACCATCAGCATTCACTAGGCCACCAATTGTCTTGAAATTTGGCATACAATTTACAACTTGCCGCCTCAATATGAAGGTACGATGTACCCCGATAGTGACCTTATACAACAAAATTTTACATCTACAAATCTAGCGAATTGAATCCTACAAGACATGTATATTGTACACAACAATCCACACTTCATAGGGTCATGCTTCTGATGGTCATTTCTTTCAGGGTGGTAACAGATCTATGGAACAACTTCAGGCTGCGTCCAACTTTGTCCTGCAGGGCCAACATTAAGTTTCAGATTTTTCAAACCACGTTAGTCCAGACAACGCCAGCACAAAATACACGTGAAAGTGAAGTTCTCTTCTAAGTTACAGTTCAATCATTGAACTATCAAATGTAAGTATTTAAATCTCAAGATTATAAGTAGCAGTCATATTCGATTCACAATCTATTCATACGAGATTCATACCTCTTTTAAATGCTCTAGTCGCTCCAGCACAGGTAGAAGTTCATCGGAAAATGAAGAAATATCTTTTATATAAGCCCTATGAATGCAGAAATTTATTTGTAACTGTCAGAACAGAACAGAGAGATATACAGCCTTATGTTACAAGTGATAAACATTCTTACTCATTAAAATGAACAAGGAGAATAGTGATGGCACATTCCGCTATTTGGAGTAGAAGGGTTATGAGCTGGTCTCGGTTTCCAGCCATGCAACACAAATTTATCATTGCAATATACCTCCTGTAACGAAGGAACTTGTTACCGAATAGAATATATTGACGTAGGATTAGCTACAAAAAAGCATATGCCACCAACTTATGTGTACAAAAGAAAACATTGACCATCATTATATGATGCTAGGTTATCAAGTAATGACACTGTCGTGCAAGGAAAAAGTACTCTTTTGCCCCTTACTTTGCCTTTAGTTCCTTTTAAAAAATTCTTCTGTTGCTTGTCAAAACTATTACACAAGTTACCTTTTACGGATGTTATCATTGGGAGAGATGCAATCTTGCTTTATGCATACTTTAATTATCTCATCAACCTCCTTTCTGGATAATTCATTTAAATCACGAGCCTGCACGAAAAAGAAGCATATATACAAGTCATCCCACATGCTAATTAGTGAAGGGGAAAAAATACATGATAGCCTAGCGCATACTTCCTTCAATCCGTACAAACTAAATCGGTGGAATCAACTCCTGAGTGTGTTACAAGTGCAGGCTGCCTTTTCCAGGTACTTCTATTCCATACTTTTATTCATCAAAATAACATTGATTTGAAGTAAGTTTGTGAATAGCAGTTCAGAAATTTCAATACCTTATTTAACAGTAAATATTTTTCTTCAGCTACTCTTTCTAGAGCAAGTGTTATTGAATTCAGAAGATCAGAAACCATTTGCAGTGTTGGTTGCTGCTGGTCACTATTATGACCGTATGAAACCTGCAAGGTAAAGGTGTTGTGAGAACGGTTAGCAACAAAGATTTGGGTGAAAGGACTAATCCATCTTTCCCACATTCATGTTACCAATATCTTTTTAAAGGAAAAATCTCTAACTTCCAACATGTACTCACTTGAAATCTCATATTCTTCTTTGTAGCCAGAAAGTATAGGTAAGAGATAAGGCTGAAGCACACACCAAACACTATCAATTCCGACTTCTGATTCTGGTAACAAATATGACAACCATTAGAAAAGCTGTCTATGTGCATCAAGAGGTGTCGTTACAGTGTGAATTATTCAAAGATGACCAAGCTAACCTCAATCATGTTTGCTGATTGCATAAAATTCAAAGACCCAAAGTCGAGGCTAAAAAGAGAATGCATAATGGAAAATAGATCTTGGACGTAGCTACATTCCTCATTTTCCTCGTATGCCCACACCTATAAAGTAGTTAATAACTGTTAACCTCCAGAACAGATTAAAAACTACCAAGATCAAATAAGAAGAGAATATCAAACCTTGCTGAGAATAGAAACCACCATGTTAAGCCGCTCCAATGTGAACAAATGAGCCCCAGACACGTTCTCCCTTAAAATGCTATTAAAAACAGATTGATGCTGCTTTGCAAAGTCCATTATCTCTCGTACAATTTTGTTCTTGATCTGAATAAAGAGTAGACATAATAAGGAATATTCACAAGAGCAAGAAGCCAAAAGTTCATAGTTAATGCACCCAGAGTAATGTCA
This sequence comes from Eragrostis tef, assembly GCA_000970635.1. Taxonomy (NCBI): domain Eukaryota; kingdom Viridiplantae; phylum Streptophyta; class Magnoliopsida; order Poales; family Poaceae; genus Eragrostis; species Eragrostis tef. The sequence goes on from LAPY01001164.1 coordinate 122,756, forward strand.
TTCCTGATTACCGTGACAAGACTAGCAAACTCAGGCTATTATTCAACTGTTGGGATATGTAGCATTGAACTATAATGACTAAAATTCCAACTACCACTTAGCTGATGGCTCATCATCATAACAATGAATTGGTTTCACCACAGAACCACCAAAGAACTAAAAATGCAAATTGACCAACATAACATTCTGTAAAGAAGCCTTTCCTTTTAGATCAACCATGCCAAGTGCACTACGTAAATGACAGGCAGAAATGTAGGGCAGCCAAAATAAGCTAACCTCAAGAAAATCAGCCGAGTCCACAAGTGAAGTGAACGAGGTGACTATTCGCAATACGGGTGCAATAAGTGACCTCTTCTTGTCAATTTCACCAGCCCGTTCTTTCACTACACTGGTGATTGCTCTTGAGTTTCCCTGAGTTATAGAACTGTAAGTGCAAACTCAGAAAGGATAGATAGTTATATTGGCAAACAAAGAGCACCTTTTTATGCAAGCCCACGAGGTTGAATGATGAAAGATTTTGCAAAGCGCCCATGGACAACAGAATCTGAGAGCCATGTTTGCCATAATGGTGACTTATTCTCAGCAGTAATGAAAACTGAGCTTCAATAGTGCAAAACCGTTGTGAAGACTCCGATGAAAATGACATATCCTGAAAAACAACAACACAGGAAAATGATGACACATAGCAGGGAAGGTCAGTATATATATGGAGAGGGAGGGAGGGAGAGAGAGAGAGAGAGAAGGCAATAAAACATTTTCCAGAAAACCTTCATAAGTTCATTTTCACTAAATACAATGTGAATCACAAAATATGCTAATGAAAAATAATACATTGCTCAGGCTTCATAAAACAAAAGCAAACAAATGTAAATGCATCTTTCAGAAAAGCAAAAAGAGCATAACTAGCGTTCAGAGTCTGAGAAGATCGATAAAGGTGCACAAAGCCATGAATATGCTTGCTTACAAATATAAATAAAATACCTACCCCCTTAGGCCAAGTTTAAATTTCTATGTAACTTGTATTACAGCAATATATAGCAACACTTTGGCTTCATACACAAAGAAACAAAAATTTCTCGTTAACTTCCTATTCTATAGTTTCAAGGACCTTTTCTCATAGAGATCATCATAGTAGCGGCATGGCAAATTTGGAAGCAGAGGAATGACAAAAATTTTCAAAGGGAGCAACCTTCTTTCCATAATGGCTAACCAATCTAGTAGAAGAAGCCACTCTACAAGCAAACAGAATGACAGAAGAAAAGAACCTTTTCCTCAACCCAATCAACTTGTACAGACAGTATTTATACATTTTCTTTGGGCCCTCTAAAGGCCCTTGAGAACTATGCTCTGTCTCTTGTATCCATTTTACAACCTAATTGAAACAAGACAATTAGAACTAACCAAGCAAGCTTTGGCAACTGTATCAACCAATAAAAGCCTTAAAATTCCTGCCCAGAATCCAAGGTTAGTTATAGCTCATTTTACGAGGAAATCCAAGGCTTTTCTCTTTCTTCAATATTCAAAACAACGCTACATAATTTCAGCTTATGACCTATCCTCTCTTCCCACTATCTGAGGGAATCACTGCAATACCTTAGCCTCTACAATTGAAGCGTTACTACGTCAACAATGAAAGTCCAGACACTCCTAGCTTAACGGACCCATGATGTATGTTTGTTTTCAATAAAATACGATGCAGCCGAGCATACATATAACAAAGAAACGAGGCCCACAAAGATTTCTTTCAAGAAAATTGGGTCATTCAAGATTCCTTCAAGATAAACAGTAGTTTGAAAGAGACATGAATGCTCAAAGTTTGCAAGGATTGAAAAAGGAAAAGGTAGAGCAGAAGCATATAAAATTCAGACCTTTGACAAATAGTTTGTAACATCACTTAGACATGATCTGAGAATTCCTCGACTTTGAATTTGGTTTAAGAAATACTTTTCATGGTCAATGCTAATTAATGCATCGAGAACGTAAAATGAAATCGCTCTCCCAGTTTCACTCCCATGGATAGCATCCTTTGTAACCTGTAACAAGAACACAAAGGATGAATATCAGATAACTTGTAGTGTCAACCTTTTGATTAGTTAATTTAATCATACACCCATCTCTACAAGACTTAAGTAGCTATAAAAATGTTATAATTGGCCAAAAGCATAATAAATAATGATAGGGCAACCTTCCACAGTTTATAGTTTATAGCAGGATCTTATATAGGCAAAGTTCTGTTTACATTGAGACCTAGCTAGTTGCTAGCACACAGAAAGCAGAAAAGGCTCCATGCAATGGAACTCGGCAAAATGTAGCACTTGGAACTACTTGCTGTTACCATGCATCCAAAATTGGATCACATTAGGAAGGTTTCTTTCTTTTTTTTTCCCCCTCAAACATGCAGGACTGCAAGTCATATATTAAGGGACAAGGGGAAATACCTCGAGAGAACTGCTAGAAACACCAAAAAGAACAAGCACCCAAAAGGACAAAACAAAACATTTTCGAACACAACTCTTCAGATTTGCCAAAATAAATATATAATGGAACTATAGTTACAAGGGCAAAATGTGTAAAGGAAAATGGAGTAAGAACTCCATTCCTATATTACGTGCCTGGAACTAAAACTTCAGAGTGATGCATACTGCACACTAACATGGTATTTAGAAGCAGGGAGAATTAGCAATATAACCTACCAGTGCGATATTTCCTTAAAAGAAAAAACTATTGGTGCCATGAGGCAGAAACGCTACGAATGTATAATAAGTTATGTTTAAACACACAAATATTACAAAATGATGCAAATTTCACATTAACAGAAGAAAGGTGTACCAAATCAACGATCGCTTGAGCTTCCTTCCTTATGATGGAAAAGTTGGCATGCGCTAGGTCATTATGCTCCTTTAGAACCTTTACAAGGGCAGTCAGATTATAAGGCTAAATTCAGTAACAAAAAGGAAAACATAACGACACAGGAAAAGAAAGAGACCTTTTGAAGAGTGAGGTCATCTTCATCTCCCTCTTGTTCTTCAAGTAGCAAGAACCGAAGAACTGATGGAGGGATATCAGAGTCAAGAATGCTACGACAATACTGAAAATAACTCAATAGTAATGCATATTGGCTGCAGAAGACAAGTCAAAGTTAGTATTTTATATTCGTAAAAGGGGCAGATTATATGGAAAGAAAGTAGATCCATGGTGCTCATAGTCACCAACTACAATGAAGTTACCGTCTTCGCAAGGCTTCAGACGATTCACTTCTTAGTGTTGCCATTATAAGCTTGAATAATAATGAGTTACAAGCTGCATTTGATAACTGTTTTGCTGAAATAACGTCAACACAAGTAACCGCATCAGAATCTGCACCAGCTGGGCAGATGAATCTTTCGTCCCGCAGTTTAGCCATGCAGGTCAACGCAACCTTGGAAATGAACAAGTACAGAACACGCACATAAGTTATGCCACTCGACAAGGAAATTGGTATGCTACATGGCCATTAACAGACTTCTTACATTGGTTAAAACATATGCCATTTTCACTGAGCAATCAGGAGATGTTGTGGCACTCAATGAAGCATCAAGCAGCCTGCATCCAGCATCATTGGTAAATTTATCCAAAATAAACATTTTTATGTAATGGATGGGAGGCACCACTTACTGGAACAATAACTCAGAACGATCCTCAAGTAATGACATCCTTCTAGATACAGCAACCTGAAACCAGTGCATTACATCAAATTTCAAACCTACACAAATAATAAGCAGACAAATAAACAACTCACTTCAACAATCTGAGACCATCCAGTCAACATATGAAGTTGGGCAGCCTGTTCTTCAAGATTTTTGTTATATCGCCAAGCCCATTTAAGCAAATGATGAACCAACTCTTTTAATCCGCCTTTCTCAAGCTCGGTTAGTTGCGAGCTCAACTCCTGAGACATCTGAAACCCGACAAAAGAAAAATAATTCATTAAATGCAAGATCTTTTTTACAAGGAGTACAAACATAACAAGGATCATAAGAATGAACATACAACCTGGATAAGTTTTTCATGGAAAGCATCCAGATCAATCAGCCGATCGCCTCTCTCTGAATAATAATATACACCGCCAAATTCAGACGTCGCAGAGTTCCTCAGGATCTCCTCAATCTGTGACACCAAAATCTATTGAGAAATCGTTTAAAAAATATAGTGAACTTGAAGGTTTAAGGCATACCTTTGATTCAACACTCAGGTTGGAAAGCAACTGGGGATATTTCATTGAAGTGTCTGGACATCTGAACTGTATAACTTCAAGCAAATCCAAAACCTGTGTGCAAAATGACATATATATCTAATATAAAGTTCTGCTGCAGCATTGGAAACTAGATAAAACGCAATCCATGACCAGCAGACAAAATATTAAACTCCTTTTATCAAGCTAGTTTCTAAAACATATATAGCTTGCAGATTCCACTGAGGATTGAATACAATAAGGTCTCCCTTTAATGAGCCAGTTTACAAAAGCAACTTTTATTGTGTATCTCCCTTTAATGAAGGTTTAAACAGTGCAAACAAGTTCAGAACCTTGGGGGGGGACAACAGGAACAAAATTTTACCTTATTTCTATTTGTTGATACACTGCTAATGCCAGCGGAAGTGTTGGGTGAATTGAACAAGTTTGTGCTCCGTAAGTTCTCGACACACTGACCAAAAGTATGATAAAGAATAGCCATACATGCTTCGCGGTATACAGATGAAGATATATCGGATTGATGTAATGCCAGTGCTAATATCTTTAACAACCATGCCCTCTGAAAATCAACAAATCAAGGTTTCAGCAAATGAAACTACCAACATAGTTAAATCAATAGCAGGCAATCATCAAAACATAATAGCACCCAGAAACGAAGGCATATATATTTTTCCCATCCAGAAGATGCAATGTTGAGTAGCAGAAGCATATAAAATGAACTCATATACTTCCAGAGAGCTGTTGTTATTTGTCACTTAGGTGCACAGGCGCTCAAAGGACGCCCCTACTACCCTAAAAAAAGGGCCACCCCCACGGAATGGTTAAGTGGTATGGCATTCCCAAGGCATGATTCAGAGAGGTAGGGGGATCCAGGATTATACTATGCTCTGCTTTTGTTTCCCTATTTCCTTTCTCTTCCTTTTTTTTATCCTCAGCCCTCGTTAATATGGCATAGGATAAGGTAAGAAGTGTTAAGGCCCATATTGTCTAGGCCCATATTGGCCCACTCATGGTCATATATACTGCAGTGTAATGACTGATTATCCTCTAATCCGAGGTTAGTAAGATGGTAACAGAGCAGCTTAGGGTTAGGGTTAGGCTAATCTCATCTCCTATCCATCCCCGATCCGTTTTTTTCCTCGTCTGGCAGCCGTAGCGGCTAACCCTCCCCCGTCGCGGCTGCCTTCGGACGCCATCGCAACTCCATTTCAGGCCACCATCGCGACCTGCCTATCAGCCACTGTCGCGGTTCCTTTCAAGGTTGCCGCAATCTTCAGTTTTGGCAGCTGCTCCTCTCATTTCCATGACAGTCGCCCTTCTGCGGTTGGGGTCAATTTCATTCCTCAAGACCTGCTACACTTGGAGTGGTACGGCCCATTCCATTTGGGCGGTTTGGTGCTGGATTTGAAGCTAGGAGAGGTTATTAACAAGAAGAAAATACTCAGGGTGTCCAGGCAGTTGACCTCCAAATTTGCTAACTACAACAGCTCTAACTTCCAAGATTAAGCACTCAGGCTCTGAAACATAGATCATGTGTTGTTCATCTCACTATATCAAAGATACAGGCATAAATGTAAAACCACTACATAGAATGAGGACTAGACCTCATGGAGCATGCTGATACGGAGAGATTGATTACTATTCCGTCTGGGAAGCGGCATGACACCAATGGTTCCAACATGCTGATAAGAGTAGACACAAAATTTTAATCATAACAGAACTTTTGGGAAACATTGATTCATAAGAACAGAGAAGAATGAGAACCTTAGAAAAGAACTGGTACTTCTTTGTGCTCAGGAGATCCATCACAGGGCCGCAAGTTAAAGGATCAAGACATAACTCGTAGAGAAGCTGAACTCAGACGAGGCAAATGCAAATATGAAATACAGATAAGTAAAATAGTAAGAAAAAAACTGTCATTTCCGAGTACAATGCCAACAAAACAAACCTGAAAACTGAACTCATGCAGTAAGGCGTTTATATCAGGTTTTGCCACCTTTTCGAGGTTGTCAAGAATTATCTTCAAACAACTGGGGCATAATGAAAGTCAGTTCAAAATTAACGAAGATATCACTACATAAAAAGGCACGTCCAGGAGCCAACCTATAGTGGGATTTTGGCTTTAGAATGGTTCTTTCAATGGTACCATTCACATCAAACCTCAAGAGCAAATGTGTAATGTTTGGAGCTGGACGGCAAATATTATCCACAAGCAACTGCATATAAAATCGTTTAGATTAATCAAAACACAGGTGGTTAACTAGTTCATACAAGCTCCAAGGGGATACAAACCTGCAGTATTAGAACTCCAACATCATCTTTTGCATTGTCTATGACTTGGGAATCATCAAATCGAAACTCCAAGCAAGCAGCGTAATCTTCAATTATAGCTTTTGCAACATCAGCCTTCAATAGCAACTGCACCAGGCCAACTATCCTAGAACTGCAATAAAAATAAACAAGCAGTCAGAAAATAGTGAACAGAACAGGTTTGATAAGCTACATATGTTGATATGGAGTAAATCATACACACTTAATATCTAGCAAGTTGATAGACAGCACAGCCAATAAAAAAATTCTTCGCATTTACCTCAGAATGCCCATAATTTTTATTGAACACTGCTGAATCTGAGGAAGATAGTCGTATCGTACAAACTCGAGAAGTGCTATGATCTGTCTATGATTTTGTGCTAATACAACATCCAATGGCTGCACAATACAAATGGCAATACAAAAGCAATAAGATGAAGAAAGAAATGATGGTAAAAAAATCTGATAATAAAGATATCAAACCTGGTAGAGTGGACGGAAAACATCAGCAAGAGCCAGATCTCTCTCCATAACAAGAACAAATATTTCAAGAGATAGATGGATAGTCTTCTCGAGAAGAGTACCATAGGTTTGGGTGGTTCGCTCATTAATAAGAGAGTCAACACCCACCAATATGATGTTCATAATATTTCGGAAAGCAACTTTCCCACTCATGAAGTCCTGAAACAGAATTCCACAAATAAATATTATACATGTATGGCATGGAAGATCGGGCAAACATTTAATATCTTTGAAAACACTGGTATAAATGGGTCAATGGGATAACATATATGCTACAAAGCAAAAGCAGCAAGCAGTTACCCACTTAAGTTATATTAAGTTTCATAGCATCCAGATGACAGGAAACATATTTATCTTGGCAAATTTAAACCAATTAGCCTGTTTTGCAAGTTTATTTTTTAATGAATAAGACAAACATGTATTTAATGAGCATGAGGAGACAAGTTAGCAGGCCATTCTAACAAGGATCAATTATTTCTTAGACGAGCTACTACTATGACGATAGGAAACAAAGAAAGCTCACAGCTCACTATTGACAGCTAACCTGGGCATTTTCTGGCCTTCACTTTCTAAACACAATAGAATAGATCATGTCTTGTTCAAGAAAAGAATATATGATTGTTTATGTTTATCAGCAGTGTTCAGAATAAAGATCGGTGTTCCAAATTCCAACATCGCAAGTTATAACTAATTATACGGTTGATACTGCAAATTATACTAAATCCCCATCAAAACAGAACGGAAACAGTAGCTAAGAAATATTATTCGATGCTGCTTAAGGATCAGTATGCAAGGAATCAGTAGGATCAGTATGCAAGGAAAATTGTCAACGAACTTCTCATAAAGCAAATAACTTCACACTAAAGTTGTGTAATGTTTAATACATTAGGTGTTAGGATTCTCCAAATCAGTAGAACATGGACATACTTTGAGTAGTTCAAGAACAGGGAGCTGTCCTGCGATTGAGGAAGGTGCCGATGTGTTTATAGAAGCATAAATATCATCATCCTTTAAGTCATACATGTTCAACACCCTGTATTTGAACAATAGCCAACTTGTCACAAAGAGCGACAATGCATTGTATAGCGAAAATAACCTTATTAATCTTAATAAGCAAATTTGAAGATCAAGGAAGGTGTCCCAGCTACTGTTTAAGCGTCAAAAAGAAAAAGGAAGCTATCCCAGCTAAGAGGATCTGCATAGATACAAGTTTTATCTGAGATCTATCTGTGACAATATCAAAATAATTATCCTTCACAATTGCTTTTTTCTTTAAACCCAAGCTGAACAAAGGTGCTTCTATGATTCACTATTCTACTCACATGCGGAAGTGCTCCAGGCAGGCAAGTGCCAGTTCCCATTTTTCCTGAGGATCAGCATAGGCTCTTTGAGGGAAAGGCCCAAAGACATCCTCATAAACAAACTTAAAGATACCCATGAACCTGATGGCAAAAGCATTGTCTTAGAAAATGTTGAACATCATAGTCTTAGAAAATGTTGAAGATCAGAGAGGAACATATAAAATAATAAGTAAGCACCTTCGGCCTTTGTCGCTTATGTTTCTTTCTTCTGCAATAAGCGCATTGACCAATCTGAGAAATGATATGGTCGATGGATAACTTTCCCGCCTTGCTTCTACTTCATTCAACTCAAATCTCATATCATAAACCTGCTACCAACATAGATTAAACACCAAGCTGGCTTAGTGATTATATTAGAATTTTTTATATGAATAGAAAGATCAACAATTTCATGAACCCAAACCAACAAGTACATAAACTGATGTAACAGACCCCCTAACCCAACACGGTTTGCTAGTTTCGTTGCCGAATACTAGCATCCGCAGAACAGCATAATTCCAGCAAGAATCACAAGGAAAAGTCAAACAATCACACAAGGGAAATGTATCCAAATGGACAAATATTAAATTGCATTGTGATATCAACAAATTTTAGGGGCTGCTGCTTTCTAATGTATCAGCTGACAGGCACTAAGCTTGTTTTACCTATATTTAGAGGAATCTGAACCAGTTAAGAAGCAGGCTTGTTTTACCTAAAACAAGCTTGCTAGTTTGGTACAATAAAGAACTCTAAGAATCCTCAGAAAGTTGGAACTTTCAACAACAAGAAATAAGGCACCCAAACACAAAAGATACAAAGGGAATAAACATTAGGTAGTAAATCAGATAAATCAAGAAATAGCCCCAAGTACCAAACTATTTAATCTAACATAGTACCTTTAAATATTGAACCAAATATAGTGGTCCTAACGAAAGGTAGACATTACGGTACAAAAAAACAGAACATAAATGAAACAAGCAGATGTGTACTATGAAAACTACAGCAGGTCCATTGTTTGCCACAACAGCTATGGACAAATCTAGCATTTAAGTAAAAAGCCGTTAGAAGAGGAAAGAGGATTGGTTTCTTTCCTTATTTATATTTTGCTTTGTTTGATGGCAAGGAGTTAAAAAAGAACGTTCAAATTGAGCGTGGAATATCTAGGGTACCTGCGTTGCTGAATGATGTCCAACTGGAGTCGTAACCACTGGAAGATCATATTGTTCAAGATAACTCCAAATAGCATCTTTAAGTAAGGGTGACACATTGATAAATGCAGCGACAGCATTTCGCAAAGCCCCCTGCACAAGATTCATATTTCACAAAACATCATCACCATCACCACTCCCCACCACCCAGATAGGAAAAGGATGCCACATTTATACATATACTCAGAGCAAAAGGTCGTTTACCTTCAAGTATGGGGGAACATTTTCGTAGCTGAGAAGTTTAAATAAAGGTTCGATGTCAGGAAACCATTTCCTTCTTTCTGTAGGATTCCCATTTTCCACCACCTACAGCATGTTTATAATTAACATACAAAGTGAGTATACCTTCATTTGGAACGCACATATACAACAGCAGCAAACAAAGGTAGAAAAAACAGTAATGTGCACACAAGCATAAACAAAATAAAAGGGGAGAAACAACCAAAAAACAGCATTTTAGAGCAGGATATTTCACTAACAAAGTAAACAAGACAAGAAATTTTATGAGTAGAAATCATAGTTTTTAAGAGGCCAAGGAGAAGCATGGCAACCAACCCATAAGACGAGGTAAGACAAAGCCATAAGCATATTACATATTCTCAATCTTGTTTACTCCCTCTAGTTTTCAGTTGATGTCGTCAAGATAATTTTTTTAGCTCAGAAATAAACTGTTGTCCTGACATCATTAATTGAAAACCGGAGGGAGTAAAAAATCAGAAAGAGATGGGAGACTGCGCTTTCCCTAGGACAAGTCTGCCCATTATTCTTGCTAGACCCCACGAAGCCCGCTAAAAGACCAAGATATAGCCCTCACCAGCCAATCCAACTACGTATTTGTAACCCTAGCTATCACATAACTCAGTGAAGTGGGTACGCAATCTGCGTTATTCCTCATCTCCTTCGCTGCTCTGGTCACCACTACTGCAAGACGTTGAGTCTCCTTCAGTCAACCACATCAGCTGGAGCTGCCCCAATGAAGGCCACATCCAGCTCAGCAAAATCGACCACCCGAGGGGAGTTCAATGGAGATGTGTGAGGTGGCAACTTCTTTGGCACAGCGAGCAGCTCCCTCCCACTCCCCCATTTTCCTGTGTCAACCTCTCCCTCCTGCTCCCCCTCATTGTTCACTGTTTTGGTAAGACAAGAGCAACGCCTTGCAATCCTGGAGCGTCGTGTCTCATAGGCGACGCTTTAACTATGGTTGAAATCAGGAATAGAAAGAGTACAACATGATAGAACCAAGTAGCACGGCCCACAGCATGCTGGCACTTATTTATGCAGTGACGGAGGAAGTGACAAATTCCTACAGATAAGTTAAATAAAAAGAAATTATGAAATTACAGTGAATAAAACATAGCTGATGCTGTTCAATCACAACTACAGAATTTTCTGTAATGGTCTACCATTCCAAAATAAAAATTTCACAACATAGGATATACAAACGACAACTTGACAAAATTGATAGCCATGGAAAATAGAAGGCAATGCCGAAAGCCTGAAAGTAATATATATACTGCATCAAAAATAGTCAACCATCAGAAGCACAAATGAAACCCAAACCTTCTGAAGAACAGCTAAATAAGCAACAAGTGCCTGTGCATCTCCCTCTGGAAAGTCAGGCAGCATGCTTGCAGAAGATTGAATGGATTTTTTAAACTTTTCTTCGTAGATAGATAAGCAATCAAACAAAGTGCTCCACCCAACCGAGCGGTACACTTTTCCCTGGAGCAGCTCATAGACTTTCGCAGCACCAACTTCAGTGGAAGCCTGAGAAGTCCAATAACTCAGTCAGAGTAAACATCGGAAAACTGAACAGAGCAGTAAGCATAATGCATACCAAAGTACTGAGAAGTCCAAGGAAGGCCACAAGAGTTTGTGTGTTAGTGTGGTCTTCTCCAGCATACATAACAAAGGTCCATAGCTCCTCATTTCCATGCACAAGCTCGGGCTCTTTCTGATGAAAACATGCATAAAAGAAAAGGATGTAATGGCCATATAAACTTCAGAAAAATAAAACCAATCGGTGCATGAGAGATCATTCGAATATTATGTGTATCTAGTCTCGTACTGACAACAATGGACACAGGTTTCAGTAGAAATGTAATAATCATGTCCATATGTGCCCCTGGTGCAGCATCAAATTTTCATTATCGCTCCATGTTTAATTAATTCTAACGTTGAAACAAGACTTTTAAAGTGCAGCCCGAGATATCCTCTCAGTTTCTTAATTAAAGGTATTAACATCCCTCACAGTAACAAGTTATCGAAACCCTTGAATCCCAAATCTGACATTGTTCATAAATTCAGCTTATCTCAATGAGAATTTATAAACTGCATAACAACTATCAACATGTGCACACAAAAGATTTTATGGACAAGTATACAATGTTGGGCGCACATGCAAGTTGTAGTCTATTTTGTGCATGATGTAGTGAAATAAAAAGAAAAGGAATACATCTGAATAATGTGTACTGAGTGTCCGAGTTATATCAGTACTTATTACAGTGCATTTGAGGCTAACCTTATTTGTTATGAAGCACTATAAGCAGCTAGCATAAAGATCACATAACTACAAAAGAATAAAAATAAAAACAGGGATAACACACATGAGGATGCAAACGCCAATTACTGCTAAATCATGAATGTTTCCTGGTTGCAGATCTGAATTTTTGATAAATAAATAATGGATGCTGTACCTGATAGATCTCCCTAACTAGTTCCAGCAGAGATACGAAAGGTTGATTGGTAGTTTGACCAATTTGTTCCCCGTTGCTACCGGGATCTTCTCTATGGTCTCGTGGTGGACCATATGGACTGAGGGCAGCCATTGCATTTTCCTTCATTTCCTTTATCTGTTAACGAAGAAATGTCATCATTTTCGGACAAGAAATGGAAGCAAGTTACTTGGAATGGTACCCCCATAGATATCCTGACAGGTAGTGCTCCAATTAAGTATTCTAACCTTGTCTCTAGAAGTTGGGTGAGAAAGAAAGCACATCATCAACTTGTGTGTGTAGCCAGTGTACATGTAGACAATGTCTTCATCATCATTCTGCATAAAATGAAAATAATATATCAAAACCATGAAAATTGTTCTGCTATAATAGGAAGAATGCAGTTCAACCACACGCGATAATGTCAACTCATTCAGTGTGGCTACAATACGTTTCTACATCTATTACCAGGACATGCCAACCTCCCAACAGTGTTCCAAAAACTCAATTTCAAGCAATAAACAAATAATAGGGTACTGATGGCAATTAGACATGCAGTCAAATAAGACAACGAAGAGGTTCAGGTTTGCCATACCTGGTATGCAGCTGTTTTCAAAACTCGCTCTCGAAAAAACTCAAAAGCGTTATGGCGACAAATAATTTCAAGACATGACCAAATATCTGACATGTCTCTTGAACTACCGCGATCTTGAGTTAACATCAAATGAACAGTCCATGCAAGTCGCACAACACCAACGAATCCTTCGACAGTCATATTGTTACCTGTTCTCATCACCTGCAATCATTAAAAAGAAAAGACAGTTTGCAATTGTAACTTCCATGTCTGCCCGAAGATACTGAACAGTTATTAGTAAAAATATATACTTTACAGCTTACAAGCTCATGAAACTCGTGTCTAAATGAGGAGTCAGATGACAACGATGCTTTCTCTCCAGAAGTACTTAGGATATCAGAAACAAAAGTTACTACAAGGGAGAACAGAACTCCATAGGTGATCTGCAACCATAGATGGGGAAAAAGTCAGGTTTCATTTGGGAACAACCAGTATATTAATTCGCTGCAATAACTAGCTAGAACCATCATATTATTCAAAAGTATTCAAAATTCAAACCTGAAGCTCCACACTGGCATTTTCATTTGCTTCAGCTGCACAGTCCTTTAATATTGAAAATACATCCTTAACCTCCTTGGGGCCTAAATGAAGTTATACAAAGGTACATTGTTAGTAGCATAAGTGCTGGCTCTATACAACTTGACATGAACAGAAGGCTACACTGTCGCAGCAGGAATATTGATGCATGCCATTGAATTATTCAAATCACTTGTTAAGAGCAAACAATAACAGAAAGGGGTATTTATGGCAACTTAATAGAAGGTTTCACTTACTCATTAGTTTAATAATTCCAGAAAGAGCAAGGCAATGGCTCAAACTCAACCTCTCTCTCGAGACAATAGCCCGTCTTTCCACAAGAGCCCCTCTAAAATCAAGCACATAGCGCTCACAACCTGGTCGGCCAATTCCAGTTGGTTCCTCCCGATTGAGTTCCTTTATGACAAAAGTAATTATAAGTCATCATTTCTTTCAAAGAAAATAGACTAAAAGTCTTCTGATCCATTTTTAAAAATATAGCTGCATCATAAGTTGCTAAGAAATAGCTAGAACTGATTAGCTTCATATGGAACTGTAAATAAAATGGTGAACGAATAAATAAGTATCAATCAGCACGGAACCAACATCAAGCCACCTATCTTAGTGCAAAAGCTGCCGACCCTGCTCTTTTCCACTATTTTACATGTATTAATGCCTCTAAATTTTAGCTCAAAGGGTCAACTTCAAACCTACATTTGAAGACGACAGAGTTTACAGGATTCGGCCTTAGCCAAACCATGGATGTTTTTAAAATTGTGTCCAATGCAACTCGTTGAATGAAAGGGCAAAAGCCATGAACGCGTAGTGTATATTCAACTGTCATCATCAGGCTCACAACCTTTATAAGGGTAATTATCCGCTGTCGAAGACCGTCTCTAAATAGAACCTCCATTTGCTCTTGAATTTCAGATATCAGATCAGCATCAAGACCTTGGTCAAGTCCAACAGACTGCAAGAGATAAAGAAGAAAAACCATCAAAATTGTCTTTCAATAACCAAGTTAGTCTATAACTGGAATGAAAAGGATCAGTAGATTACTCGCAACAGAATGAACAGAGAGGTTATAAGATCCCTTCTTTCCATGTACCAAAGGCCAGCTGCAAGTCTGTATATTTCCAACGGCTCTCGACCATATAAAACCCACTACAAAATCATTGTAGATGCATTTAATATGGTAAGATAGCAGTTCAAACATGAATGGCATTAACAGAACCAGACCAAACTTCAATTTGCAAATTATACCTCTCTGTTGGCATCAACTAGCAAACGAACACACTCAATCTCGTTAAGATTGAGTTCATCACTCAACTTTAGGGCCTGAAAAGGAGAAGTGCAAATTCTGAGCCTTGAAAACGCAACAGCAGAACAGCCCACAAACGCTGGACTGAACAAACCAAAACACAGCTGATCTTTTCATGGAGCAAACACAACCAAACGGGGAAAACAAATCCAGGTCTCAGCTTTGAGGAATTATCAAGGGCATTTATCAAGATTTCTGGGTCCAACCAGGGGTAAGTTAAGGACCTCCCTATGCACAAAAGAACACAGAATACACTAAACACTGTACCTGTTTTTTATCAAGCGATTCGGCAGAACAAAATAAAGGATACCATACATAATATAGTTCACTGTTGTTACACTAATTTAAGATATGGTGAGAGGATGGTAGTAGCTTAAACATGCTCCTTGCTTAAAAGAAACAGTATAGCATCAAGCCAGAAACCAATCAGCCTAGCCATACTTTTCCTACACATTATTGAAGATAGAAACATCCTATAGTGTTTATATAGCACAGAATCGATGCAATAAAAAAAATGTGGTTTCATCAATCCTCTGATATAAGTAGTCATCAATTGTTATAACTGTCACAGGTAGTATCAGTAAATCATCTTCAGTTAATTGCTACCAGAAACCAAAAGCCAATCTGTAAGACCACCAACAATTTAAGAAGCTACATGCTACCAGCTAACACTGTCCCCAAAAAGAGAACTAGAGCCCAATCCACCGTTAAAAATCTAGTAAAGCACAAAGAAGTTAGAGCTACAGCAAGGACACTAGCCATTTCAATATCAAACTGCAAGAAAACGACAAATTCTGAATCAAAGCACAGATCATCTCAACACAAGCCGGAAGTCATATGTTTGCAAATGGCACTGTCATCTGAATTCTCTATCAAAGACTAGTTCAAAATACAGGTTTGCACCTCGATGCACCAACTAAAGCACTATGCGCCATCCACATTCCAGAGTTCCAATCAAGAGAACAAGCATTCACACCGAGCTCAGCTTAAATGCAGAAATAAGTCATATGGCTGGAGTAAAACCAGCTAAATGCCCGCGCAGTTCACCAAATTAAAGTGGGTGAGGAAGGGAGCTTACTGTTTGCACGTCCGTGTCGTCAAGTGTGATTGGAGGCATGTCAGGGAGCCGCACCTCTTTGCTCTCCACCTGAGTCCGATCCGACGCCTTTGGCCCCTGTTCACGGCACACAGCAGAGACGCCAAATTCAATCAAACCAAATTCTAAGGAACGCCGACTAATCCTAGAATGAGGAGGCAAATGCCTCGAAAAGGGGCGCACCGGGTAGGAGAGCAGAGAGCGGAACGCGGG
>LAPY01001165.1:5133-16651 GCA_000970635.1 Eragrostis tef
ATCGGGTCCTACATTAGGTTCAAGTCTTCTCCATGCCAAGCTACTTGGTATTGGGGAATTTATTCCTTCTATATTCTTCTTCGAGAAGGTAGGGTGGATTTGGTTTCTTCGTGGCGGCTCCGACGAAGGTGATGGCGGCGACGTCAGCAACTTCACGACGACATGGAGAATTAGATTTCCGGACAACAACATCAAGGCGGAGGCATGAAATAAAATCTACGGCCCCTTCTTCGTTTTGTCGTGATTAGATCCGTTCACGATGAAGGGCTAGTGAGAAGATTGGAATTAGATTTTTTTTTCCTTCTTCGGTGGCAGAAGGATGAAGAAGAAAAATAAAAGAAAGAAGATTATGCTCAATTCCGTCTATAGAAATATTGTCTGCTATTCATTAGGCGCCTGTTGTTAAGTGTTTGCATGCGTAGTCATCTATATGAATCTTTATACAGGTTTGGAATTGAGTTTTGAGGCTACGTGCTGAGTGTTCTTAGTTATAATCTCTTTGGCCTATGCAGCCTCCCGCGCTGGTGCGTCATCACTCACAGTCGGTAGTCTTTGTTTACATGTCCGCAGGACAATTATTATTTGACTGTTTTTTTCCTTGGGCCTCTACTTCTCTAAATGAGCCGTCTCCTACTTTGGCTCTCTTTCGACAGTCGCTCACCCTTCATTCCTGTTGATCAGGCTGGAACATGTCTTGCCATTGATGTCCCTTTCCACATGGTTGCCCCAGGCCTTCTATTTTGGGCCTCTTTTGGCAGTGGCTTGTCATGGATTCCTTGAGCGCCGTTTATTGGGTCAAATCATGTCATTGCGTCCCCTCAAAGATAATGCCATTGCAGCCCTGTAACGTTTGCTTTGCATCTCTCGGCCTAAGAAAATGGTATGAAAATTCAAAGGATGGTGAGAATCAAACCAGTGCCACTCAGCCACCAGCCTGGGCTATGTTCCTTCTATGGTCGAAGTATTTCAAGATGTATAATTCCTAGTATCTTCCAACTGGTTGAATTTTTAGATTATTTAATAAAAGCTTTCTAATCCTTCTTAACGTCTAAATAACAATGAACGGCGTAGGGCGAAGGCAACTGCATGCTGCTTACGTACAGAATACTTTCACGGTTGGCTCGCCGTGGCCTTCTTGCTGTACATCGAAAATGAGATGATCGAAGTTTGTGGTAGAATTAATGTCGGCTGCGTGAGAACAATATGTAGTTTAATGACGGACGTAGGTAGAACGGTGAGATGGCAACATGTGACATTTTGGCTAACCATGTGGAAAGGGACATCAATGGCAAGATGTGACGATGTCGACGCCAGCGACGCAACGTGGCGTGCGGCCTAATCCTGCCGGATGCGCCGGAACGTCTGGGCGCAGCAAGCGCCGAGCAGCTCGGTGACGGGGATTCAGCGTTGTTGTAGTTGTTTGATTCAAGAGCACAAATAGGTTTGTGGAATTTACTCTATTTATTGGTGACCTCTGAAATTGTTTTATTTCCAAAATATTTGTCCTAGAGATTGTCATATATGCAGTTCAATCCTTGGCGTTCAATATTGTGCAAGTGGCAAAGCAGATTTTTAGTCTAATTTTCCTCAATAACACAAGTGGGTAAATTAGAAGCAACTATTAAGGGTACTTTAAAAAAATTTCTACAATGGTAAAGGTTCATAATTTAAGAACAAATTGGATACAATGGCTATATGATTAGATTTCACCAAATTAATGGCTAGATGTTTTGTTTTTTTGTGAGAATCTTCTAAGATTTACCTATGATTAATGTAAGGTGCGTCATTTAAGGACAAATTGGATCGTATGGCTATTTTATTATTCACTAAATTAGTGGGCTGATAATTTGCTTTTTAGGATGTTTCAGAAAAAAATATTTTGCTTTTTTGCGAGAATCTTCTAAGATCTACCTATGACAAATTAAAGGTCTGCAATTTAAAAACAAAATAGATCTGATGGCTAATTGATTAGATTTCTTAAAATTAATGGCCAGCTGTTTTGCTTTTTGTGATTAGAATCTTCTAAGATTTACATATGATTAATGTAAGTTGGGTTATTTAAGAACAAATTGGATCAAATGGCTGTTTGACTAGATTTCACCAAATTAAAGGCTAGATGTTTTGTTCTGTTGTGAGAATCTTCTAAGATTTACCTATGATTAATGTGTAAGATGGGTAACTTAAAGACAAACTGGATCCAATGACTATTTGATTAGATATCACCAAATTAATGACCAGGTGTTTGCTTTTGTGGAACCTTCTAAGGACCTATTTGGATCCACTTTCTAAACTTTTAGCTATCAAATTTTAGTCACTTTGCATCCAAACATAACCTCCTAAAATCTCCTAAACTTTTAGCTCACTCCCTTCTAAACTTTTAGCCACTAGTCACCTCAAAGCTACTAAAATCGACTAAACATATAAAACAAGGCAAGAAACACATGAAAATGGCAAGAAAAATACAAAAGTCAGAGACATTAGTCAAGGATCCAAACAAGTATCTCCTAAAATTAGTTGGCTAAAAAATTAGCTGGCTAATGTTTTAGTTGGCTAAAACTAGTTGGCTAAAGGATCCAAACAGGGCCTAAGATTTGCCTACGACTAATATAATGTGGGTGTTTTAAGGACAAATTGAATCTGATGGATATCTGGTTTGATTTCACAAAATATTTTTTTGCGAGGAAGATTTCACAAAATTAATGCCAGATATTTTGCTTTTTGTAAGAATCTTCTATGATTTACCTATGATGATTTAAAAACAAATAGGCTCTGAAGGATATTTGATTAGATTTCACCATATTAATTGCTAGATGTTTTTTTTTCCGTGAGAATCTTTTAAGATTTACCTATTATTAATGTAAGATGGATAATTTAAGAATAAATTGTTTCCGGCGGATATTTGATCAGATTTACCTATAATCAATGTCAAGGCCCAAAAAAAAGGCTCTGATTTTATCGAAAATAGGAGTTGTCTGCCAGTAGATCTCTACTGTTGGGACTAGACTATCGATGGATTTTGGATCAAAATGATCAGTGGAGAATGATTAACCACCAGAGTGAAACAGCCCTAGCAGGAGTCGCACCAAAAATCTATAAGCCAACCCAAAGAAACAATGAGAAAGCACGAAGAGGTGATAAAAAAAAAGCACGAAGAGAAAAGAAGACGATCGCATTGATGACGCCAGCAGAGGTGTCGCCGTGTTTTCAAGAACACATTGAATGGCAGAGGACAAGGTTTAGACCCTTTAATTTTAGTATTAAGGAGAATTTTGTTATTTAAGAGTACTAAATAGAGTTTAATGTCAAAACTTTTTTATAGATGGGTACATCTTTGCGAGGCGAATCTAATAAACCTAATTAAACTATGTGATGCTACAGTAATGCTACAGTAACCATCGTCTAGTCACGGCTTAACTACCCTTATTAGATTCGTCTCGCGATTTAGATCAGAAGTTCTGCAATTAGTTTTCTAATTAAACTTTGTTTAAGACAAGATTTTTTTTGTTTAGACCCCTCTAAATTTTAGAGGGGCGATACCAAACGCGCCCCAGGTCCACTAGCTACCCACCGTTTTCTAATTAAATTTTAGAGGGGCGATACCAAACGCGCCCCAGGCCCACTAGCTACCCACCGTTTTCCTACTTTGACCGTGTGTGTACCCACCGGTTTCCTGCTTAGCATGCCATTGAAAGCAGTCCACTGCACATGTAGGCTGCGGAAGCACGCGTCTAGGCACGGCGCCCCGCTGCTCACTCTAGAGTCTAGACTCAAGCAAGAGCGCGTCGTCCATTGCCGAGCCCTCCTTCCCAAGGCCGTGCTCTCGCCGGTGGAGTGGTGGACTGGTCTGCTCTCAACCCTTTCTTCCTCCATCGTGCTGCTTGAATTCCGCACAAGTAACTGGTTTGATCGTTAGGGTTCTTGCAGGAACAAGTGGGGAATTCCTTCCGTCTCTACTTGAATCGATCCATGGAAGCTGCGCACTGGATTTGGGGAGATTAGGGCTCTCGCACTCCATAATTTCAGATCCGGGGGTCTCCTCCCCTTCTGACCATCCTGCTTCCATCGATCACCAAGGTAAGGGGTTCCCTTTTTCCTTTACTAAGGCGTGTTTCTTGGAGCAGTTCTTGATCCATGGATGGTACATGCATGCAGGTGCAGGAGCGCAAGACATACTGAGCTTGGGGCTCTTGCGTGTTGGCAGTCTCAGATCTATTCCCCTTCCTTTAGATCACCGGTTTGATCGTTAGGTTTCTTGCAAGATCAAGTGGGGAATTCCTTCGTGCTCTTTTTCCGGTGATTTGTAGCAGCAATTCTTCAGTCCATGCATGCTACGAACTGGATTTTGGGAGAACAGGGGTATTGCACTCAATAATTTTGGAATACGTCTCCTCCCCTTTCTGTTCATCTTGTTTCCATCGATTATTTTGGAGTTTTGTTCATCCTGTTTCTCATAGGAGTTCTAATCCATGGATGATCTACATGCAGGGTATACGGAAATATAGTTTCATCCTGAGTACTTTCAGATCGATCTGCTAATATCCTGGTATTGTGCTGCAGAGGCTAACGGGTGATTGCTGCATAAAGGTGATTGTTCAATCCCGATCCATCTATTTTTTTCATCATGCTATGCAATTCTGTATGGTTAATATACGCCGCAATTCCAGATTGGCAGTGTATGCCTTTGTTCTCTATTACCATTGTCAATACCTGTGATCTCTTGCAATAGCTTTCCGTTTGTAGTGGCCTCGATTTAGGTGATGCATATAATAAGAACTTGCTCATGTTGTCCTCCTTCCAACGGGAAATAAGAACTTGATCATGTCCTCTAGCGTGAGTGTTTTGTGCTACTCTTGATTTTTTTCCCCATTTGAATATCTATATTTCTTTGATACCAAACGCGCCCCAGGTCCACTAGCTACCCACCGTTTTCTAATTAAATTTTAGAGGGGCGATACCAAACGCGCCCCAGGCCCACTAGCTACCCACCGTTTTCCTACTTTGACCGTGTGTGTACCCACCGGTTTCCTGCTTAGCATGCCATTGAAAGCAGTCCACTGCACATGTAGGCTGCGGAAGCACGCGTCTAGGCACGGCGCCCCGCTGCTCACTCTAGAGTCTAGACTCAAGCAAGAGCGCGTCGTCCATTGCCGAGCCCTCCTTCCCAAGGCCGTGCTCTCGCCGGTGGAGTGGTGGACTGGTCTGCTCTCAACCCTTTCTTCCTCCATCGTGCTGCTTGAATTCCGCACAAGTAACTGGTTTGATCGTTAGGGTTCTTGCAGGAACAAGTGGGGAATTCCTTCCGTCTCTACTTGAATCGATCCATGGAAGCTGCGCACTGGATTTGGGGAGATTAGGGCTCTCGCACTCCATAATTTCAGATCCGGGGGTCTCCTCCCCTTCTGACCATCCTGCTTCCATCGATCACCAAGGTAAGGGGTTCCCTTTTTCCTTTACTAAGGCGTGTTTCTTGGAGCAGTTCTTGATCCATGGATGGTACATGCATGCAGGTGCAGGAGCGCAAGACATACTGAGCTTGGGGCTCTTGCGTGTTGGCAGTCTCAGATCTATTCCCCTTCCTTTAGATCACCGGTTTGATCGTTAGGTTTCTTGCAAGATCAAGTGGGGAATTCCTTCGTGCTCTTTTTCCGGTGATTTGTAGCAGCAATTCTTCAGTCCATGCATGCTACGAACTGGATTTTGGGAGAACAGGGGTATTGCACTCAATAATTTTGGAATACGTCTCCTCCCCTTTCTGTTCATCTTGTTTCCATCGATTATTTTGGAGTTTTGTTCATCCTGTTTCTCATAGGAGTTCTAATCCATGGATGATCTACATGCAGGGTATACGGAAATATAGTTTCATCCTGAGTACTTTCAGATCGATCTGCTAATATCCTGGTATTGTGCTGCAGAGGCTAACGGGTGATTGCTGCATAAAGGTGATTGTTCAATCCCGATCCATCTATTTTTTTCATCATGCTATGCAATTCTGTATGGTTAATATACGCCGCAATTCCAGATTGGCAGTGTATGCCTTTGTTCTCTATTACCATTGTCAATACCTGTGATCTCTTGCAATAGCTTTCCGTTTGTAGTGGCCTCGATTTAGGTGATGCATATAATAAGAACTTGCTCATGTTGTCCTCCTTCCAACGGGAAATAAGAACTTGATCATGTCCTCTAGCGTGAGTGTTTTGTGCTACTCTTGATTTTTTTCCCCATTTGAATATCTATATTTCTTTGTTTAGTAACTCTTAATATCCACACACCCAACAAAAAAAGAATAGAAGAGCGCTGCGCTGGAACTGCTGTAACTAGGCGACTAGTTTCCACACGTAGTCTAAAATCATGAGTGTCTCTTGTGTGCATTGAGGTTTTTCTGCTCTTGGTCCTCTTATGTAGTTTTCTGCCGTACATGTTTTGTTATTTTTACTACCCACACGGTGAATTATGCATGTCATGATGAAATTGGTAACTAGTCTAATCCCCACGCTGAAAATAGATCAAAAATTAAAATAAACAATGTCAAACTTGGTCTCCTCTTACTAGGCATCTAGTTCCACTCAAAATTTTCTGCTCTTCACCTTATATGTGGCTTGTTCTGTGTTGCTTGTTTGTTGTTCTTACTGTCCACACGGTGACCTTATGCATGTCATGATTATATTGACACAGATTTACATTTTCTTTCAGAAAAGAACAAGTATTCATGGCTCTCTCTGCACTTTTGCCCGACCTCCTTAATAAAGCTGGCGAGTCTCTTTCCTCTGAATTCAGTTTCATGTGGGGTATTGAACCAAGACGAGAAAAGTTGCATACTTTGTTGCTCAGCATTAACCAAGTGATCAGTGATGCTGAGGAACAAGCATACAAGAAACCTGTTGTGAAGTCCTGGCTTGCAAAGCTGAAATTGGCTGCCTGCGATGCTGAAGACGTCCTTGATGAGTTGCATTATGAGGCACTCCGCAGTGAGGCGCTTCTCTCTGGGCACAAGATAAATAGTGGTGTAAGGGCATTTTTCTCTCCTCACTGTAATCCTTTACTGTTCAAATACAAGATAGGGAAGAGGCTCGAAGAGATTGTGGAGCATCTTGGTGACCTTGTTCGCCATATGGATCGGTTTGGATTCATGAAAGATCAGTCCATGCCTATATATGAGAGGATGCTCACACACTCCTATGTTGATGAACAAGATGTTATTGGAAGAGAGGGAGAGAGAAAGAAAATTGTGGACGCGCTTCTTGGTGCTAAGAGTGATAAAATTTCTGTGTTTTCTATTGTCGGGATTGGAGGATTGGGCAAGACTACGCTGGCACAACTAATCTTCAATGATGCAAAGATTAAAATTGGTTTTCAAAAGCATATTTGGGTTTGTGTCTCTGAGGAATTCAACGTTGCAGATATTGCTAAGAAGGTTATTGTTTCAGCAAATGGTTATGACCCTGGGCTTAATAATGATAACATGGAATTGCTGCAGCAGAGGCTTCGGAAAGAATTGAGAAAACAGAGGTGCCTTCTTGTATTAGATGATGTTTGGAATAAAGATGCAGAAAAATGGGATGCTTTGAGAACATTGTTCGGTTCATGTGGAGTTGGCAGCGCACTAGTTGTGACAACAAGAGATATGGAAGTTGCATCAATTATGGGGGCAATCGAGACATTCCATCTGGACCAGCTCAGCCCAGATGATTCTTGGACATTATTCAGAAGAAGAGCTTTCAACACTTGTCTATGTGAATCGCCTGATCTTGTTAACATCGGTAAGAAAATTGTATCCAAATGTCACGGTGTTCCATTAGCTGTTAAGAGCATGGGGTCCTTGATGAGTACAAAACAGGGGATAAGAGATTGGTTGAATATCCTCGAAAGTAGTATGTGGACTGAGGAAACCAAAATACTTCCTGCATTAATGATGAGCTATAAACATTTGCCATCTTATATGAAGCGATGTTTTGCGTTCTGTGCTGTTTTCCCCAAGGACTATGAAATTGATAAGTTTGATCTGGTGCATTGCTGGGTAGCAAGTGGATTTATTCCATCTGGAATGGCATCTGAGCCGGAAGCAATCGGCAATGACATCTTTTCACAGCTAGTTTGGAGATCATTTTTCCACGATGTTCAGACAAAATCTTCATGGGGTATGGGGAAGTATGGGTACCGTGATGTGACAACTTGCAAAATTCATGCTCTTGTGCATGATCTTGCGGTAGACATAAGTGGTAACGAATGTTTTTCTCTCCACAAACTTTCTGAAATTAAACAAATACAACAGGATGTCTGTCATCTGTCTTGTCCTCATCCTCATAAGATTGGATCCATCATGCAGCGTTGTCCAACTATCCGTAGCATATTTTCCGTGCAGAAGGATCAGAAACCTGTAACAAGTCTTAATATCACAAATTCCAATTTGCGTATTCTCGGCCTTCACATATTCGGGATAAAAGAGTTGTCTGTTGAGCCAGCATTCATGAAGCATTTAAGATACCTTGATCTTTCTAGCAGCCTTATAGAAGTGTTACCTGAAGGATTAAGTGTGTTATATAACTTGGAGGCACTGAATCTGAATCACTGCAGTTGTCTGAATTATCTACCAGAAGGCATGAAATATATGGTAAGTTTATGCCATGTATATCTTGATGGATGCCGGAATTTGAAGTGTATGCCTGCTGATCTTGGTCAACTCAGTAGTTTACGGACACTAACAATGTATAAAGTTAGCAATGAGCCGGGTCGTGGGATCAAGGAGCTAAGGAATTTGAAACTAGGAGGCAAGCTGCATATATGTGATTTGATAAAAGTCAATAATCCCTTGGAAGCAAAAGATGCCGATATTGAGTCAAAAATGCGTATTGAACAGCTGGAACTGTCATGGATGTCACCTGAGTACTCTGGTTCTGAATTTGATTTTCAAGCAGATATTTCTGAAAAAGTATTGGAAGCTCTTACACCCCACAATGGTTTGAAAGTCTTGAAGCTAAACCATTATGCTGGGTCTCAATTTCCAAGATGGTTAACAAACAACATTACTATGTACAGCCTAGTTGAGCTTTCACTGAATTACTGCATCGGCTGTAGACATTTGCCCTTGGTGTGCCAGCTTCCATGTCTAGAAGTTCTCAAGCTGAAACAGATGAAAAACTTGAGGTACTTGTGCACCAGAAACACTATCGATGGAGAAAAAGCAAAGCACTCTACAATGATTTTTCCCAAACTGAAATTTCTGTCACTAAAAATGATGGAACTCTTGGAGGTGTGGGACCAAACTGACATCGGGGAAGTCTCATCAGTCACCCTTCCGTTGCTTGATGCATTAAAAATTATTGACTGCCCTAAGCTTGCATCTTTTCCTCATGTCCCAGTACTCAAATCCTTGATTGTGAAAGGAAACACAACACTGGTTGATCTAGCAACAGGTCTAACCACGTTGTCAACACTCTTGCTTTCTGCAAGGGAGACAAGTTCTCAAGTGTTAAACAGTGTCATGGTAGATCCACACGGATCTCTTACTGAATTGTATCTCGAAGGATTCAGTGGCGTAACACCACTTGCTGAAGAGAACAAAAACCATCAGCCAACAAAAATTGAGGTGATGTCTCTCAATTGTTGCGATTTCTTTCTCCAATCTGACAACTGGTTTTGGGCTAGCTTCACCTCTTTGAAGTGTTTGATCCTTTCTGGTTGCAATGGTCTCACATTTTGGCCAAACAACGAATTTCGGAGCTTGAATTCACTAATACAACTGAATATTGAGGTGTGTGAAAATTTCACGGGATTGTCACCTGATCCCCTCTCTGTGCAGCCCTATGAAGGGCTGCATAATTTGGTAGACTTGCAGATTCTTTGGTGCCCCAGCTTAGTGGCATTTCCAACATGCCTCCCCAGTCTACAATTCCTAACTATCTTTGGGTGTTTTGTTCTGGAGTCCTTACCTAACATGCAATGTCTTTTGAATCTAAGAAGGCTAGAATTGTTAGACTGTTACAGCTTATCATCATTGCCCGAAGGGATGATAGCACTCAAGTCACTGGATATCACTAATTGTCCTCAGCTTGAAGATTTACCTGAAGGACTACAACAGACTCTGCACAACCTAGAAGCTTTCAGTGTCGATCGCTGTCCTGCACTGGCAGGAAAATGCAAACCTGGAGGAGATTACTGGGATAGAGTAAAGAATATTCGTGAGCTAGAGGTGACTGATGTTATCACTGAGCAGAACTCTTCTTGGAAACATGCAACTGGAGCCATCATTGCTGCGTGCACAAACTCTTGGCAATTGATTTATACTAAGATGGTACACCTCCTCTCCCTCCCTCTTATGTGCATGTGCATCATAATATCTTACTTCCAAGATTTTCATCCCATGTGGTCTTTGTGCAGGGGTGGAAAGACGAATCCTTGGCTGCTTTCGTTATGTATGTTATCTTGAAATTTATAGATTAATGGGACCAAAAGCTCGGATTGGACTTCTGTCAACCATGGAAGCGTTTTTACTGTTGGATGCAGAATCTTTAGTTCGATGATTGGATTCATGTAGTCAAATTTGCAAAGTACATTTCCTTTAATCTCTGTAACTGCAATATTGTAAACTCGTATATGTACCTGGTGCGGTGCATTGAGAATTGTTGGCTGCATCATTGACAGGCCTTTCTCCAGGAGACATGTTACATGTTGCTGCATCCATTGCTTGGACCTTGCAGGAAAGAGGTTACAACTATGCATGTTGTCCTCTCATTCCGAATCGTGCGAGAAATAGTATATGTGCTTTCTGCATCATATGAGCCTTGTCGTGGATCATTCGTCACATTGCAAACACATAATAGTTCCTTGTCTGCCGTGCCAGGTTGTAGCTTAAAAAGTAGCACCCACATTGTAAAGCTTGTATCGTCATCTTCGTCTGATTTCTTTCTCGTTTACACATACCCGCTGCAGGAGCACAAAATGATCGTGTACCGTCCTCTCAATCTCGACCCCGTGTCTGCTTCGGGGTCCTATATATGTCCACACCTGGCTGCCTTCAGAGTTGCTGCCTGACTGCAGGAAGCCCCCCGCCATCGTCTCCGATCTTCAGAAGCCGGACGCAGCACGGTTATGAGCGTCACATTGATAGGGAAAGCGTCAGTCCATGTCAACTGTGGTCTGTGCTGTGTAATGGCACAGTGTGGTGGTTACTGGTTAGTAGGTGCTGGTGTGACACGAATGGGTGAGACCCATCATTTGGTCGCCATCCGCTTATTAACGCATTGCGGTACAGCGCCACGTACTATGAGCGCCGGACACGTGACTAAGCATTTCCCTATCTGTCTATATATCTCATCGTGTCACTCGCCATTTGCAAATGAATGCCATGGAGCAGCTTGGCCACCCATACTACTACTGCTACGCCGGCTTCTGCGTCGTCGTCGTCGTCGCTCTCGTCGTCCATGTCGTCCTCCGAGCCACGTCCGGCGCCGGCGGCAAGAAGCCGAGGCTGCCTCCGGGACCGTGGCAGCTGCCGCTCCTCGGGCACATCCCCCCACTTCTG